>CALNVZ010002469.1:13185-33709 GCA_940671915.1 Paracentrotus lividus | reverse complement strand
CTAGAGATGTTTGATTGTGACAATGTACATTTCTACAATTTTTTGAACATGTAACGCATTTCCCACCCAACTCATGACATGTGGCCATATATATATATATATATATATATATAAGGTCTTTGGTAAATCTTTATGACCTTTGTGTATGCTTCCCAAATATGCAAATATGGCCTGTGGAAACGTGATTTTCCTTTTCGTGGTGTGGTAGTCGTTAATAGTCTTTTTCAGTAGCATTGTAATATTGATTTGGTTTGATTTGATATTTGATTTATCTGTGGTTACATGAAATTATTCATAAAAGAGGTATCGTCATAAGCAGAGCTTGGGTTGACGTCCTAATCATAAATATACCGATTATAATTTTGTGTCATTCAAGCAATGCACAGAGGAAAAACTTGATGGCCCCTCCAAAAAGGGGATACAATTAAAATGAAGAAATAATTTCAGGTGAAATATCTCGACATTATAAATTTAATATAATAATAACATGATAATACAGCAATTTGCCCCCTCCCATTGAAAAAAAGAAAATTAATTGTCCCCACCTTTCAAGACGTTGGTCAATAATATCATCTTTTATCCCCAATACTTTTCTAATTTCCTTTTCATTTGCTTTTTTTCTAAGTATGTTTCTCTCCATTTCTTTTCACTTTTCTTCCTCTCTTATTTTCTTGAATGATAAGCTATAATATGAAGCAATTGAAACTATGAAAATATCGAATTGAAATAACAGAAGAATTCATATTCAATGCTGCAGAAACCAAAATTGACGCAGCTAATGGAGGTATCACATTTACCGGGGAAATTGAACGGGTTTTCGCCGTTCACCGAAAAACAACAAATTCCAACACGGCAATAGAACGGCACCGGCCACATTACATTTTTCTTAATTTTCACTGGGTTGGTGTCGTTCTATACCGGGTCTATACCAGGTCCTAGCCAGCCTGGTACCGGGCTGACCGTCCTCATATATAGTCCATGCTTTCCTTTTGTCCGTGTGATTACCGCTTGCCCGCCGGTCTCAACGCTCTCTGACAAGAAAAACAAAATTGTTTTCTTCGCCGGGTGACTCACCGTTTCCCACCGTTCGCGACCGTGCGAAACAAGTTGATACGAACGACGGGACACGGAGGATATCCTGAGATAATACACGGTGGGTCGGTGATGACCCGTCTTCTGATTTTGCCTTCGGTTCATGCCCGGCGAATATTTTGAGCATGACTGAGCATGAATGATTTTCGACACTGTACTTTGTTGCATTAATAGTACGACTTGATATGGGTCACCTCTATCGTTCTAGTTACATTAATACATTGATAGTTACATATCGGGATGGGTTCACTGGTGTTCTCAAATGGCGGGAGAGAATGATACTCGTAGATCTCTCTAGGTTATAGGAGCGAACCAAAAACTATATAAAATCAATGGTTACCAAAAATAAAGGAACTTAAGCCTGAGAAGTTATTTAATCTATCTACCGGAATTTATGATAATTATAAATTGAAAAGAGAATGGCTAGGTACTAGATGTTCGTACTATATTTCAGCTTCTATTACCCTATTGTTTGCTATCCTAATCAACCATTTATGTAATCCGAATAGACATTAGTACCGCAGCGCATCATCACAATTATCTCATAAGCGCAATTTTCACTCGAGCAAAGAAATTTTTAAGACCACCTATCAGTCATAAGATACAATATCTCTGAAGTTTATCCTATTTCGGAATACCACCACACACAATCAAACCTACTCCACTTAACGCAACACCCACATACGAATTTGAAGTAAAGTACAAGAGCCACAGACGTATATAAAGACTGTGGTCTTATAAAGTAACTGAGTATATCTGGATTGAGGGTCACGCGGTCTCTTACAATTATCATGGACAGAGTCATGTCATACATGACTAATGAGAAATTGAATCTACATTAACGCTCTAGATCAGTCATACTCGCCCCATAAATCCCAAACAACAACTATCCCCAGTTGATGTTGTTCAACTGAGCGAGAGAGAAGGCTGGGATGAGAAAGGAGAGAGAGTTGAAGAGCGATGGCAAGTCCGAATAAGAGTCAAATGTATTGAAATTTACTTATCTCAGTAAATAAATAAGAATAATATGGAATTCATTGAGTTGAGTAATTCATTATATATGATTAATACAATATAAATAAGAAACAATCTCCTAATAATCACAAGGTTCAGGATTGAGATCACGGTCTAATTTATGCTAAACCGCAATTTCACAACAAGAAACCTTTCCAAATCGAGAGACACAAACGATATCCAGGGTACGAGGTGCAACCCATAACGGTTAAGGAGAATTAACTAATGAAAGTGTACGCGAGCTCTATAAAGTACTAGCCTTATTGAGAATGAATGCGGTGGAAGAAAACACCCTCAAAGCTCTATCCAGCAGGACGACGTCTCTCAGGTAACAAACAAGTTGTAGCAGTGATATAATGTAATTATGGCATGGGAGCAAGCGCTACAAAGGGTAAGAAAGCCGGAGGGCTTTCTATGTCAAAAATAATCACCCTCTACCCCTAAAACCTCTGTGTCTATCAAATAGGTTATTTAAGCAGGCCCCTTAAGTCAGGAGAATCTCGAAGTCTTCAGGTCTGTGCGGCCCTTGCGGGAAGTAGTTCCCTCTTCAAGGTCTCCAACTCCCAACTAGCCATATGAGAGCGAGTTTGCGGAAAGACTTATGACCACGGGATATGCGAAGTAGCTCTCACAACCGCATGAGCGGCAAGTGGCCAAAGAGGATTGCTCAACGGGTCAAATAGCTAGTACAATCAAATAATGAGAATGCGTAGATGAATTTGCGAAGATTTCAGTCTTCATATGATCTTATTATAAGAGAGGGGCGGCCTATAAACGAAGGATGGATTCCTAGGGTTTACTAATTTGATTCATTTCATATGATAGATGAGATCAGAACCCTGGATACAAATCCAAATACAGTGGTCCCAGACAATGTAGACAAATTGAAGAGAAGAAATCTCGAATAGTAAGTCGGACGAGGAAGGCGGTTGTTAAATTTGATAATTCTTACTTTCTTAACAATGAAGGATGTGATAGGAATCAGACGAAACCCATATCTCTCCCAAGACATCTTGTAAACTTTAGACCGTGATATTGGAGAGAGCATGTAGCGAAACTCCTCCTTTGCCAGAGACTATTGCTAGGAGAAAGCTTGTCAAATGAACAGAATTTACAGGGAAATCGAGTTTCAAAGCTCGAACGGTGGGGCCATTTGGACAAAGCCTCCAAAACTTAGGGAAGACCCACCTGGAGGTCAAGGGGCTTAGAAATAGGGCGTTTTAAGAAAAAGGCCCTAAACAACGCGAGAGCTGGTGGGGGGGGGGGGCGGTGAGACCGATCGCTAGGCCCTATACATGAGCGCAAAAACCATAAAGAACAATCGAACACTGAGAATGATTGCGCCGACGATACCAAATCAAAACCAGGGCGTCTTTCTTGAACATGTCACAGTGCGAGTGAGCGAGACATTATAACTCTCTTTTTCATTCGATACATACCAGCTTAGAAATAAGACGGAAAACTCGGTCAGAGTGACAGAGGCAAAACGCGAGCCTCTCACATGCAGGGTGAGCACATTCGCGAGAGGAATCACAAGAAGTTACATTGACTGTTTCGCGCGGAGGTCAGCCAGGTAAAGCCTACGAAAGAGCACGCAATTGCTAATTATTACAGAAGACTTTAGTCATTCTATTGTCGGTTAAGCACAAAACAACTGACGACAAGAACAGGTTCAGGTCTTATCGCGTCATTTCGAGCTCTCACATATGAACCTTCAACACCTCATAAGACCCGCGCTGTCTCTTGAGAACTAGTTCTAGTATGCCACATTTCAGGCGAATTAAATATAGAGATGAAGGTTCCGCAGAGATATGGAATGTTTCGTTCTGAAGGTTAGACAAGAGAAGCTCCAACAACTATAACCAACTCTCTATGTGAGACTCATGGATCTTGAGGTAGGAGATTACTACTATAAGTTATCTAGGTTACGGTCCTTTATACGGTAATAGATAGGGTAGCGCTCCCTATCCATTGCTATACCCCATTAGATGTTAGAATATATCAGATTAATCTCAGAACCGACTGTCCCACTGCTAGATCTAGTCTTTTATCTCGCCAACAGATACAATAGAAGAGCAAGCAAGTCAAAGAAAAAGAGATCCACTATGATTGCCAACTGGGGTCTCTGCGCCTATGATTTTACTAAGAGAAATAACGCAAACCGAGTGGACGTAGCCATTTTCAGTTTTGAATGTGTAAGCAAAAAAAAGCGATTACGCCTCCACCAACAATAATCTCACAAATTGAGAGCAGGGTAGACACCTTTACCACGAAAAGTCAGACGGGTTCTCTATAACTCTCATACGTAAGCCGAATTCCGAAATAGTCATATCTTCTCCTAGCATTCGGTGGAGGCAAAAGATCACCAAGAAATGTCTCGGTTGATAGAAAGATGTAAAGAAAAAAGACAGAGGTTGACAACAGACATTCTAACAGATCTATTTCCAGCTCCCGAGAGCGCTGCGGTAAAATTAACGCCAGTAGTTTCTGATGGAAGCAATCGACAACAAATTTAGTGGACAAGCATGGGTGCCCACCATCTACCGAGCAATGAGAGCCGAGCTAGAGAGAGAGGAGAGGGTCAAAGACTAACGAGGAAGAAAGTTTCTGCCTATCAGATTGTCCTCCCCTTCATTATCTCTCCAAACGCCAAAAGGCTAAGTTGGGACGCACAACATCGGGAGCGGAATTCATCATTGGTCTGCGTGCAATACACGTATATTAAGGCTAAGACACCAAATATCTTACTCGCTTATAGGAGCACCGTGTAAGAAATAAAACGAAATGTCTACCAGCTTTTTCAAATTTTTGAAAAAGTGAGACTCACATTTTTGGCCACCCACCCTCAAAATCGTTTTTGGCCCGCACTGCTCAATTTTTATCCGATTTCTTGTCTTAATGCGTGCGACAAGATAGTGTGTCCCTCCGATCGAGTGATGTAGGAAACTCGTACGGCATGCATTGGAGTCATAATGTTCACAGCAGTATGCAACAGAAACCATTGCGATATCGGCGCGCAACCACATGAATCCCAAGGTTCTGACAGCCCACCGATAAAATTAGAAATTAGTGAACAAAAACAGTAACTGACAAAAGTTCCAGAGATCTTATCGATATTTAAGGTGCAAGGCAGGGTTGGGCGATGTCCTCATATTGTAAATGCGTGAGGCACACAAGAGCATCTAGCACAACACAACATCCTGACTCGCTAATATATCGTACCCAATAGGCTTCCCCCATCGCACCAGTTCACAAGCTAGACCCATTATAGAAAGACAGGAGCGTGCACAGTTGCCAGACGGGTCACTTAGAGAACCACGAAAGAAGATGTGGTGCAGGTTCGAGATAATCACACTACTATTACACTGATGAAGTGTATGAGAGGGGTACGGCGCTTCGTCCACGGAGAGGAACTCTTGACAATACACTTCAGAAACACCAGTCAATATGAACACAATATCCAAGACCAAGATGGGGGCTAGAAGGTGTCGGAGCCTGAAAAAACTTACACGGAAGATGCAGTCCGAAAAATTCAGTCAAAGAGGTGTAACAGAACATAATTTTAGGCAAAAAAATATGTCACATATAAAATATTCTAAGTTAACTTTAGGGCTAAAAAAAACACTACACATTCAAGCACCATCATCTACTCATATTCACAAATACGGCCACCGATTTTAGTACTCCTCTTCTGTCTATGTTGCTCTCTTAGTATTTTGAAGGGCCATGGGTAATGAATAGACGTAAGTATCTCATTGAAGTCTCTATCACTGAATCAAGGACTTCTGAGAACGACAAGCCACAGATTGATTTCTTGATATCTCAATTACATGGGACTCCACCCCAAAGTAGATCGGTCAGGAGTTACATTCGGAGGATCGATTCCGAAACTTGCGACCCAAGTTGATCATGAATCCAAACATCCTCGGCTCTGTTTCAACTAACAGCGAAAGATGGTGGGAATAGACAGCGAGAAACCTAACAAAATAATACCGAATTGTGCCGCGAAAGGGAAAGCCAACCTATAACAAAAAATTTACATAAGCTAATTGCGAAAATTCCGAAAGAGTCCTTGGCACTCTCCTGAAGGAAGATTCACCCACAGCCGAGAAACGCACTAAATTTACAACACCCTGGTGAAAGACTCTGCACACAGCAGGGACGAAAGACCGAACAATTAGAATGACTCGAGGCGATTTAGCGAAGATAAACGTTCCACTGCGCATCTCACTCTACAAACAATAGGAAATATCCACTGTAGATCACGGTAAAACTCGATTCCGCTGCTTGAGAGTTGAGAGAGGCTACTACATGGGAATATGCGCAATAAGGCATCGATCTACAGTGACAACCTGACATTAAGGAGTGGAGAGACACCGGTAGCAAAGCACGATTACCAGATACCAGAGAAAGAGTTGAATCTCGAGAAAGATATACATAGGCAAAACTAGGTGCATCCTCAGACACGGGATGAGTCATTTATATGCGAGTAGAATTTATGTAAAGATCACTCTATGCAAAAATAATAATGAACTTGATCGAGTAAACTCAAATTATGGTTATCACTGTGTTAGCGAGCAAAGCTGAACGTTACGGAGGGATCCACAAAAACGGGGAGTTAGGTAACTACAGAACATATAGTCGCCGACCACCACTCTTACCTCACCCCGTTACCCTCGAATCAATTGTCGCGTCACTTATAAATCTTCTTCAGGAGTGAAGTTTCTTCCGAGAAAATATGTTCCTGAATTAAGGTATCAAATTAAATATGTGTCTGGTTGAAAGAAAAAATATTCTAATTCAACAAAAGATATTGGATTGAACAATCAAAATTCCTCAATACTATTCGTACTTAGACTGATGGAGAGGCACAATGTTCTAGAGCTATCTTTTAATACGCACGCACAAGCCTCGTTCTTGGGTACATCAACATATTTATCATTTTGAGATAGTAAAAGAAAGCAAGAAGAAACCAGTATAGTCCGTAGATCGAAATTCGCACACAAAGAAACGCGGCTAAAGGCCAGGTTTTAATCCAACTCGCGAAAATGCATTTCGACCACCCACCGGATCTCCAAGCGAACCTCCACTTTTGTGTGACACAAAGTTTCTCAACTCAGGCTTGATTGCACTAGGGAAAATGCTTATCCCCCACAGCCAATTACCATTTATATCAAACATAATAAAGCGGGATCAAGCGGGAAGCACTTTCCATCGTGCAATTTGGATCTCGCACATACAAAATTAAGTGGGGACTGATATTCTAAATCACACGCATGTAAAGCCTCCATGTGTGGCCAATAGTTCACCCCTACCAACTTAGGTTATTTTATCGCAACGTTCCTTTTTCGAACGAGTAATGGAGTCACATGGTGACTCTATTGAGAGAGAATGAACACCTGTCGAGACTCACTTCAAAAAAGAGAATCTATGAAATATGTAGCATATTCATGTCGAATATAACACAAAACCTAAAGCTACTGTCACATCAGCGATGAGCAGACTGGAGCTGTCCACGGCCACCGAGATAAGCACTGCAATTAGCTGCAAAAGGGGATCACGGGGAAACAAGATAAGTAGCATTTAATACGTACAGTTAGACCGTTGTCTTTTGCGGGTTGTGTCTTTCTTCTTCCTCTCCTCTTTAGCCCATGATACTCACTGGGTCCATGTAGAAAGAGTAAGGAGCTCTTTCATGGAAACGACATGCCATGAGAGATATAAGCTTAGCGAGGTGCACCTGTACGAACAGACAGTTATAAGGAAGCTGCGCGTGGAAACGAACACTATTTGTTGAATAAATTACAAAAAAAAAGTTAAAGAATCTATTTAAGTAACAGTTACCATGGACATTTACTGGGCACTTGGCGTAGCGGCAATCAGTAGCCGTCAAAAGGGCGTTTCATATTATGCCAAAACTTCGATCTTGCCAAATGATCAGGCGCCAACAAATGTACCACCGTAAAGGCAGGAGGCCAGAATAGCTACATTACAAGATTTAATAGACATCATTTTAAAAAAATAGTACCATGATGAGATCAACTACGAGGATCGATATGTAGGGCAATTAGAGTATATGATATGAAGTGGATCATTGACATTATAGATTACTATCTACCCAGAAGATGACATTACTCCAACAGCTCTATAGTCTCAAAGGAGCGCACAAATATCCACATGCCTAGGAAACATACTGACAAAAAATAGGAAAAAATCACTGCATGGAGACTGTAATAAAACATAACACAAAAGAGGACAAAAGTATGAAGACAATACAAAGGAAACTGCGGAAAAACATGGACTCGCGCGCGGAAAAAGGCTCCGAACAACAAATGTCGAGTATCGAAGATAACGAAAGTCAAAATCAAGATTAGGCATGATTTAGTAAATATTCATCAATCATAAGGATTCAGAAAACTTTTCCGTGGGTACCTAAAATCACTATCGTTGGAAGCTCGCATATAACGACACGCAAATAGCTTAAATCTGAGGAAGGATAACACCGAAGCTCGTAGAACACCAGCATCGCCCATAAACGGGAGGCTCCTACAAAATAAAAAGTAAGAGCATATCACTAGTACAAATTCAATGTAAACTCTAACACCGATGAAGATCCTAGTTACACAACCGACATCATGTCATAACCACAGAGGAGAACTCTAGCGCACTCGTCGAACTCAATGCAGCAAATTTACCTTATATGTCTTCAATTATAGCATGAATATCATCGACTATATATTTACAGGGGAGGTGGCGCGTTACACCTTTACACTGAATAGTAAAACACTAGATTATAAAACCTTTAAGCTGAGCTTTTTCTTCCGATTGGTACCCTCATCCTAACAGAGTACTACCTACATGAGTCCTCAGATGAGTTCAAAATAACATAGCAATTATCCACTCCAGAACAAGATACATCTCATAGAATGATCATGTCAACGGAAGAGGCCCACTTAACACCACGTCCTTATCACACTGAGAGAGTGGGTGAAAACCACACACCATACAGAGAGTCGAGTAAATCAGGATATTACTTGTGTGCTTACTAGGTCCTTCAGGATCGCTGTCTCGCTCAATTCCATTACCAAAGGGTTCCACTTTCCGAGGCTCCGCGTCGATAACTCCCGATTCGCAGGAAGGTAGCTCAGGTCGCCCACAAAATCTCGGTTGTCATCGCCATCAGCGGTCATTGGTCCGGGCGCTTTCCGACAGTTGAGTGACTCTACTCCCGGACAAGAAATGTGTGCCAACCTGGGAGGGTGGACAAGAGCGTTCACAACGAACAGGATAGCGCACGACCGCTGGATGCAGGTTATCGGCACAAACGAAGTCGCTCCTGAAAGCAAGCCGAACCCGCCCACCAGGCTTAGATCAAAAAGGTGAGCAATCTTGAACCTGCTCATGCCGCGCTTCAACCCCAGACACGCGGATCGGATCCGAGAACTGCAAGTCTAGGCACGAACGACTACCCACAGGACTACGGCAAAAGGCCTGTTCCTACGCCTCAGAAAACTGTTCGAAGAATAGTCAAAGATCCGAGAAAGAGGAAACCACTTGTGATATGTATTCTGTTGAAAGTATTTAATTGTGAATATAATAATCTTATAAAGAGAAACGGCCACCCCATGATAAGACGGTATCATGCGACTCGCGCTCGCAACGAAGAGAACTAAATCTTATAAAACTTAGTGATACAGTCGAAACACGGGAATCCGAACACGTTCCACGCCTCAACCGACGTAGTATCGAAAAGGAAGGGGACACACTCCGAGTATTAAAACGGAGAGAGACGGACCCCCGCCACCAAAGGTGGTGACCGGAACATTTGTCGGGGACGTCCGCTCTACCGGATACCCGCCACAAGTAACAAGCGGACGGTTTGGACGTGTCAGCCGTGCTAGTGAGGAAACCGACGTGCGGCCTACTTCCGAGATACAAGGTCCGCCTTGGACGGTATTCACATCCCAAAAACCGGTAGCGAAACCGACTTGCGGATCCGATTTACCTCAGTTAAGGGTATGGCGCCGATATCCGTTTGAAAACCGGAGGAGAGGACGGACCCCCCGTGACCTAAAGGTGGGCGAAACCGATTATTGGTCAGGGATGTCCCGCTCTGCCGGATATCCGCCGACAAGTACAGAGCGATGGCTCTGGAACATGTCATCCGGACTAGTGAGTAACCGACAAGGACGGAACCGCTCTAACATACAATCGCGAGCACTCAGTTTGGTTTCCGTTTCTTGTATACGCGCTCACATTCATATAGCAGGATCAGGATTTAATAAACCACAGTTAAATTTGAAAATTAGAGGCAGGAAAGGCATTTTTAAAGGTGTAGGTTACATTACGCCCAAAATAACCGCGGGATTTAGCAGGAAAATGACCGGACTCGGCGGCGACCCTAAGTGTACTAGTTACCAGAGAGTAACTTGCCACGGATGACCTCTGAGAAATGTAACTTACCCTAAATAAAAGTGTATAGCATGGGGAGATAACATTTGCCGAGAGATAGTATCAGCGGTGACGATTGCCCTCGCGTCACAGACCTCCGATACAAACCTTGTGAGAAGCAAGCATCGAGCATCCCGGTTTGCCAGCGAAGCCCGAGGCATCAATGGTTGTCTGCGCCACCCTGAGTGGAGAAAACTGAACCCGGCCTTCAGCCTGAACTGAATTAGCCAGTGAACCGGCCACACGGTTGTGACGATGTAATAACCGTTTTTAGGTCTCCGTTAAGTCGAACGGGGCAAAGGATATCCGTCTCGACAGGGCCGATAGCCGTCATTTTCCCTGGACAGCTGCCAAATCTGTCAGGTATCACTGGTCCCATACTTTGAGCGGACCGGACGTTCCCGAGCAGCGCGAGGTTTGTCCGCCAGTGTTCGACCCAATTATAAACTCACCCCGCAAATTCCGAGTGGTGAAGAAGGAGGAGGACGGCGTCTAAGCCTCTTCAAAAACAACAAGCCTGCTCACCCCCTGCAGGGGGATTCTCAGAAGAAACACAAACGCCTGGCCTCGCTAATTTCTTCCACCGCTTCTTCTTATTGAGAAGAACACGAGACGAAAAAAGACAAGACGAACTGTAAATAAAAGAGAAAGAAAAGTGTTAATAACACAAGGGGGTAAATAGGCAAGGTCCTAACAAAGAACGGAGCACAAACTCTGTGCGCCGCACAAACACACACAACACACGTAAACCCACGACACGTATTACATAAAACGCAGTTAATGAACGTACGAAGTCTACGGGAAGAAGAAGCGTTGAAAAATAAAAGATCACCAGAGAGATAAAACATATCAATCCGGTAAAAACCAAAAAGCTAGACCAAAAAAGAGGCTCAAGAATACTCAATATGGATTATCCTGAGAACACAACAAACCTCGCAAAACACCGCAAAGAAAGTCCAGCAACAGGGAGAAAAACATCGCTATTTATGGAGACGGCGAGGCCAAAAAATACTACGCTTTATACTCTAGACAGGCGAAGAGAATAAGAAGGAATGAGTATAGGATGCGCTTATACTGCGGCGCATCCTCGTCAATGGAGGGCGCTATTCAATGGGTGGGGGGGTGAGGGTAAATAGGCTGACCCAACTGATTAAAGGGCAAAATTTCGGGTGTAAATTTCGGTTTGGGGCGATTCGAGGTCGACAGATATTGCATATGGTAAGGTTACAAAATAGTATTTGTTATATATTAGAAATGTTAACAATCTTATATTAAGTGGTACTATGTAACAACAAGCCAACCACGTTTAATTCAATGTTTCCGCTTCTTAGACATTTTGTTAATGCAATAACCGTGCATTACTCAAGTATTATATAAAAGATAATATTAAGACTTTTGATAAACTACCTATTTATTGATGGTCACTACCCTAGCGAGTCACAAAAAAGAGGCCTTAGCCTACACATCAATTTGTGATACTCTTGTCAGTAGGTAATGCAGTAGTTAATTGACGACAATCAATTCTCAACTGTTCTTTAGAGGCATCAAAAATTTCTACTTAGCCACCTACCTTGTAAGAATATTACTAAGTTTGTTGTAATCATATAATATCATTTGCTCATTCTATTTATTCACACATGGCTATCTTGCTTCGAGATTTCATACTATTAGTCGATACACAGTCATAAACCTATATTTTCTCTTTCTCATAACATATTTTCTATAGGTTCAAAGTTCCTTCTGAGCATATTGATAATTGATTATTCTGTAACTAATTCAGGCTCTAAATATACCACTGGTATTCGCAGTCTCCTCTACTCGCACTTATCCACATTAACCAATAAAAGAATTTATCTCAAGGCACTGCAATCATCACACTCTGAATTTCACGTTTAATATTCAGATTAGGAGTTAAGAGAAGATAAATCGCAAAATAAATCCAGTATTCGATTTTTTCACTGTCATCAAGGATATTTTTATCTTCTTGCCCTTCCCCATTTCGATTTTATTGAACAACACAACGGTATGCCTACAGTAACGTGAACAATGTATGTGGATTTACGTAACACTCAATAATTAGCAGTACATAGCATCTGAGAAATCCCACATCGCACCTCTCCCGAGAGGACTAGATACTAGGCGCTAGAGCGGAAATGACGACCGCTAAATGCAGTATACTGTTTAAGTGTACTAATTTTTAAACGAACCCCGTCACTCTACACATTACAGCACGTGGGCAAAGCTCTTAGGAGGGGACAGAGCTTTAAGACCGCCACATGCGCCTTGCAAACAATACCTGAGCTACGCGTACTGATTTGCAGATTTGACACTTGAAGTGACCAAAATAATCAGAGACAGGACCACCATTCAGGACAACACTTCGAATTATTTTCGTACACAACACATTCAAGTTCTTAATATATCACTCTACCATTCTGTTCATAATTAATTTTTCATCAAAAATACATTATAAATAGTCGGACACCTCACCGAAATGCAAGGTAATTTTTTTGCTACATATTGTAAACTAAATTAGAATTTATGCTGTACATTGATATAAATAATGTACCATGGTTTCTCTTCAAAGGCGAGTTATGAGCGTCGACGAAGAACTCAAACACACCCTTAGAGAGAGACGGCGATTATATACCTTCAAATAGTGTGGATTCATTTCGGACCTCGGCGAGGTGTAGGACGGTTCGTAGACCTTTATTCTATACGTCAGACGAATCATGGGGCATCTTCTCTAAGTCTACAAGAAGAAAAAATAACTGCCAATCACCGGTGTGCTAAGCGTATATACGGCAATTCCAATATTTTTCAGTAAGTTTGATTGTGACAAAATCAATTCCTTACACTTTCCCGAAGGGAATAATCAGTCTAACAGGGGCAATCCGCGCGGTCTAACACATCCAATAAAGTCCCCCTAAGTCCTTTAATGTCTTGCCTTTGGGTCCACGAAGGAGGCACCGACTGCGAAGAGACACATACTCCTTCCACTGATGATTCAGATACATCACGCGACGGATAATATTTTTACTCATATAGCATTGATCGAGTGGAACACGCAACCGCGACAAGTTTGAAACAGTCTCAAAGTAGTTTCAAATCCGTCTCACCGGCAAAGACTGAGAAACTATCAACACCTCCAGGTTCCCTTTAACCTTAATTTTTTTTTCATGCACCCCTTTCTAATTCTGACGATTAAAATTTCAGGTTTTCCGAGATTGCAGTGTGACACTCTAAAAGCTGGCCAACAGTTTTAAAACACCCCTTTCGCGGAACCACAAAATATTTCTTGCCAACCAGCCTATTATATGAGTATTTCTTCACATAACGAAACTGGTCTACTATTCAATTCTTCTAAACGGAAAAACAACTAAGCAGACAAATTCGGAAGATGGAACCATTACAGAGTAGCCCAACACAATTTGGCCCTATATCGAGTAAAAAACAGAATCAATTCAGCCATTAGTCAGGATCGTTCTAAACTCAATACGGAGAACATAAAAAAGCGAATGTGTTGTTAAACAATACTAAAATACCTATTTGACCACCCCTCTTTCTTAGTGCGGGTGTCCTTTTAAAGTTACCGGGTAGGGAGTCATTGTCTATCTTGACGGGGTAGCAAAGTGCTCACTCCGGGGAGAGGACCTATACTCTCGAGAATGATCAGTCCCATCCGGGGAGAGACTGAAATATCTATCACCGGGGAGAAATGTCCTCACCCGGTAGGCAGTATAAGACCTTATTCTAGCAGATATAATGTACACTCTGGGGGTTATTCCCTCTGGGGGTAGCTGTCAATCAACCCAACCGATGGGAGTGCCTGTTCTACAAGTCGTGGGAGTCTTGCCTCATCTTCCGGCCTGGGAGAATGTACCTTGAACACTACGATATATGGATATTCAATAAATACACTTATATGTAATAAAAAACCACTACTAATATAGTAAATCATAAAAATGATATATAATTTAAACTTTAAATCATATTAATA
Organism: Paracentrotus lividus; assembly: GCA_940671915.1. NCBI lineage: Eukaryota > Metazoa > Echinodermata > Echinoidea > Camarodonta > Echinidae > Paracentrotus > Paracentrotus lividus. The sequence goes on along the minus strand of CALNVZ010002469.1, from coordinate 19,152 downwards.
GAATCACACTAAAATCATAAACTATAAGTTATAACAACAATATACCTGACACATCTAACAGCTTTAGTCTTCAAAAAAAAGCAGTGCAAATAACATTTTGATAGCAAATTAGCAGTTATTGAGAATAATCTAGCAAAACAAATTACATATTGAGCATTCAGCATACGCTACGTACCGCATCCTGGTGCAGCAAACTAACATCTTACGGTAGCAAATTTTAATGATTAGACATTACATTCCGAAATTGCGAGAATGAACCTTTAATTATAGGATGCCAAGGTGATATTCCCATAGACGCTTGTATGGCACATATAGTTCCATGTGAGCAATAGAAGATCCCATTTAGCTTCTGGTAATGTATCTATCAAATAAGTTTCTGGATTTATACTCATCAAGTAAACTATATACTATTATGAGTAATCATAACATAATACCTACAAAAATATATTATAATAAATACCTGGTGATCCATATTTGAGAAATGTCACAGTATGAGGGATTTATGAGTAACAAACCGTGGCGTAGAGTATAACATATTTTGTAGACAGGGCCGAGAAATTTTACACACTCCTTTATTCACGATATAAAGCATGATAACATATTGTATTATAAGTCTAACTACAGGTATACATTTCAGCATCGCATGCAACTCATATCATATATTTATATAGAGTATGTATATTTTAAGTAAATTCCAGAGCTGAAAATATAGAAATGTGAGAAATAGTTCATAGCTTCATTTGAAGCATCATTGAGGATAATATCTAACAAAACAAATGAAATTAGACTATATTAGGTAAAAGTTGAAAAGGCGTAAGGGGGAGGATGTGATGATTATGTGACGTTCACAATCCAGCACCTCATTCACGGTCGCACGTAGAGTCCTACGGTGGAATGGCATCGTGGTATGAAGAGTCAGTAAGGAGGATTCTCACACCCCTTTACTATTTTTCAAATACAAATTAATATATCCTTTATATGTTGACTGTCTGTTTGTAATCTTCGATTGCTAGTCGCCATATCTGATGTCTTATGGGCTATTGAATGAATCATAATCACTCCTCATTGCGGAATGTTTTTAATGATCGTTCTCTTCTATGATCAAATGAACTATTGAAATGACAGAGAAATATTTTAAATTTTTTCTATAAAATAAACACTATAACTACAAATGTAAATCATAATAGGCTCTTGCAACAACCTACATACTCTAACTAGCACAAACACAATCTCCTCAAATCAAATGTACCAAATGAACATTCGAGACAAGCCATAAATATGATGTGTCACTATTATTGCAATTTTACTACACAAAAAGTCCATTTTCTTACGTCGTATTTCTCATTTTACCTTCTTTATGCTGATGTTCACCACTGTATATCTACAATCATTTATAGTGAAGAACATCGCCAACCAAATTTAGTCTATTGGAGTATTGAGTAGATACCAAGGTTCTACAATTATGAATAATCCTATAAATAGGATATCTGCACCTATACGGTACATTGCTTCATTATAATTACTATTCCATATTTTAAGACACACCATTTACATTCCAAAACCACAAGGCTCAATTCTCGTAGCGGGCTATAACGAAAAGTATACAGACTTTACTTTGATGTAACAAGATTTGTATTTTTTAGAAAGCATAGCGTCTTATTTGCCAATCCACGATTCATATTGGGTAGAACAATGTTCCTATAGTTAATTCAATTTATGACACGGTTAATATATTGGTGAGTATTTATCAACCATTATTTCCATGTCAACACATAAACAGTATTAACCTTCCAATTTCACCGAAACGCATTTTATGCACAAGCATAATATATCGAGCACACTATCCCAAGTAAATATAATTCTCCTCCTCTCCATCTCCACATGCTTTCATATATTATAACTCAAACCAACGCTTCTATACTGTCTGATCTTACTAGCGTCAAACCCTCACACGGAATAAAACAATTAGAATGCATTGATTATTGAAATTGGAAGTTGGACATTATAATAAAGGCAGGTTTATAACCAACTCATTTCTAGAAGCCAGCTAAGTAGTCCCCCGGACATTTACCAGCCACACCCACTCTATTCACATGTGGCCCCAATTTCTCTCATAAATAAAAGTGGATAGCTATAACATATAAATAAGATATCGGAGAATCAGCTACGGTGCTATTGGTAAATCAAGTCTTTACTGACACGTGTAACTGTGTGACCTCTTGGCGCTTCCCAAAGGTAATGACAAGAAAACTGGACGTACTGATTAGGACGACTATGATTTGTCCTAGGTTTTCAGTCGGTGTGGTCGCGTGGTTTATATAGTCATGATTCAGCATGCAATATCTGTAATAATCATTCGAATTCATTGGTTTGTATTTGGTGTTGGTGAATTTTATTTCGATTTGGTGCATTCTTGCTGGTAATCAAGGACAATTTTATAATCCATAAAACGAGATTTGTCATGGAAACATACAATGGGCATCAATTCGGATAGGCGAGAACGCTTGTAGAGCACGATATCCCACCCTAATATCATCACATATATTTTCACAGGATTAAGAGATGTTGTTGTCATTCACTACACTTCGCACTTGGGTGCACTCGTCAACAGATGGATCACAACAACTAGATGCCCCCTCCAATAATATCAACAGGGGTATATAATACTAAATCGAAGATAAATGAATATTTCGCAACGGTTTGATAATACCTCGATCAGAGACATTATAAATATAAATATGACATAATCTTGTTACAATCGGATAATTTCATACCACGATGTGACCCCTCATCCATTGAGAAAAATAAGTGGAAATTAATGTCCCGACAATCTTCTCATTTCCAAGCAGTTGAAGACACAAAACTACTCAACTCTATGCACTTTTTACTCCCAACTAGGAATATTCTACTTCCTTCTACATATCTGCTTTTTTTCTAGTATGTATATTTCCTCTTCGGACTGACTTGATTATCTATTCACTGTCGGAATAATCTACCTACTCTTTCTATTTTCTTGTAATACGATCAAGGCTAGTTAATATTGTAGATGCAATTTTGAAACTTATCAAATCGAATTACACTGGAATAAACAGCACAGAATTCATATTCTATTTCTCAGAGCAGAATAACCTACAAACATTGGAACGAGACAGCCACGGTACGGCTAGGCACAACGGTGGATATCCCACCTCGCGCGGGAGAAATTATGACACGCGGTCTTTTCGAAGTAGAAACACCCACGCGAAAACACAACAATTCACACGCTGCACACTGCATACAACGAAGGACGCACCCCCCTTGATAGTTTAGCTGTAGCAGAAGAAAGTAACAAGATACACATTCATATCACACGTATTGACAAATACTGGTATCCAAGGATTTAGTAGTGGAGGATTTTTAATTGAGGAATAAGGCAACACATTGATCATTTATTAATTGTCACATGAGATTGGCTGTCGTTTCTCGTGATACATTTTGTGTTGTTCTGAATATGACCAGGCCTTTACGCCTAATGCCAGACTTAGTGTAGATCAGTAATAATAATTCAACGGCATTGCCTGGCCACAACCAGCGTTATGCATTGACCGCCCAGAGAGAGAGAGGAGAGGCTGAAACGCAGAAGTGAAGAGCCCACGAGATATGATGGATAGGGCGAGTGTGCAAGCTTTAACACTTTGATAGTATCGACAAGTACAAGGTTGAATGGGGATAATAAGACAGCCTGTGAGCCGTATATTGCTGCAAGACCACGGAGCACGAGTGCGCACTGAGACGAGCTCATGAACAAGAAAAGAGAAAAGACAAGAATTGTTTTCATGGTCGCGGGGTGAGGGCGGTCCAACGGTGGGCTCTAGAAGCTTTCCGAAAAAGTCGAGTATCGAGCGGGAAAAAAACCAGACATTTTAAAAACAATTAAAATGCCGTTTCACGAAATTAGAACCTATACTTTGCTTCGCACTTTAGTTTAAGCAGGATATATCATCTGAACACAGTTGATAGCGAACAGCACACGAGAAAGGCCAGTCTGAAAAGATGCACTATTGATTCTTATGGAGATTGAATTACACGTGTTGGTTTTAATTTGCGTAGATTCGCGCACTCCTCGTGCGCGTCGCACTTTCTTCATCGTGTCGTGCATATCATGCACGATCCAGGTGATCCGAATATTCTGATCTGGAATGGACGAAGGACATAGCACTAACACACTCTCAAAAGCGCGCAAGTCAATTGCATTGAATTCATTGTCTAGTGCCAAATTCGGGCTCGACTGGAGACCCGGTGTAGTAGGGCGGTATAAAATGGCAATTGTAAGACGGTTGTATGAATGTGTGTAAGGACGGAATCAAAGCGCTCCTTCACAAGACTTATGCGTCCCACAACGCGGTGTCGGTCCCGGCCATCGCCGTGGGGTGGTTCTGAAACTCCGGCAGATTCTTCCCTGATGGTGTCTTAACAAATCAACTTATATCGGTGTCTTCCAAACCGGCCCCCTTTGTTTTCGAAGCCTTATACCCGATCCTCAGTCGCTCTTTCTTGTTACAGGTCTAGAGAGGAACGATATTTAAGCGGCTTTTCAACTACTCTATATAGCTGAATTATTTTTTATTGTCGTTGTCGGGGGAAGAGAATTATGAAAATTGTGGGTCCTTTATGACCAATTTAATCTAAAGTTATGTCAATCTCTTTTTTTAATGTTTGCTTTTGTTTCGTTTGACATTAGTTTCAAAAGGTTTTAATTTAACAGACTTATGGAAATACGATTATATCCCTTACCCTATTTCCAATAGCTTCGATAGTTAGGTTTGGTCCATAATGGTTTGCCCAAATTACAGTTTTACTTTATACCCGCGTTTTCATTATAACAGTAATTGTTTAGTTTTATCGATTATTATCTAGAATTTCCTCCGCGAAATTGTCCCCTGGGTTCTTGAAATGGATTAAATCTGTTATATCAAAAGAATATAAGTTATCAATGATAAAGTACTTTTATCATATTTTTTAAATCATTATATTATGATTTGTCCAAATACTGCTGTTTACATAGTCATTTCATTGCAATAATTCTTTTAGGCCAAATTACTACCGACCACAGAATCACAGCAGAGAGAAAAGGTCTACATCATTTATAATAATTCTGCAGTTTGGATCGCTTTTAGTATGATGCAATGGATTAGTTTTTTTGTGTTCTATTTTATTTTTCATTGTTTTACTACACGACACTTTGGTGATTTTAACTGGTGATTAAAAATAATTAATCAGAACTATACAACTAATGACCTTTAATATAATATTATGTATTATAAAATACATGCTACCAATGCCAATTGTTTCTATAATCTGGAGAAACACGGTCTTTAAAGATTGCCAAAAATATCGAATATTTTGTTACCCATAAGATTGTATATATTCATGTAATTAATTCAATATCAGTAGGGTATATGGTTATGTTTGTGAGATAGAATATGACATTTTTCAGGAAGCTAACACAGAATCGGAAATACAAAAGAAACTTACCCAGGCATCCCGACCGAAAATTAGGGAAGGTGCTAAAATGGGCATTAGTTGCTTTGCCCCCCCACCCTTTTATCGAACGCCCCTCCCCTAGAATAATAAATAATGATATACATGTAATGAATGGATGAAGTGACCCGTGTGGAACGACTCCCTAACCCTGCATGGTTGTTTGAATAATGATGGGATATTGGACGACCAAAGACCAAAACGCAGACCCCCTTTATATCAATATATAATCAAAAACATACAAAATATCATTATTTCAAAATGAAGAAACTTTGTGGGGAAAAATCCTTTGAGTTTTCCCGTCTTTTCAGAACTCTAAGATAGAAAATATAATAAGTACAGACCAATTCGATATTGTATAAATTATATAAAAGTGTAAATAATTAACCAGCACTGAATTGATATGAAAATGAAACAGAGGCTAAAAGTAAATGTAACAATGCGACA
>CALNVZ010002466.1:62595-94311 GCA_940671915.1 Paracentrotus lividus | reverse complement strand
GTGATAAAAACTCATCTAAATAAACTTATTCATATATTGCCTTATGGAGTGGCAAAATTATGACCTACTTTACCCGATTGGGGGGCTTTTAAAATTTTTTATGTGAAGGGCGGGGGGGGGGGGAGGGTGACCCCCATTCCACTTTACAAAAATGACAGGATATATATTGAATAATATTTTGACTTGAAGCCACATTGCAGGTTAACATTTTGTGTGTGCATGCTTTGACATCCCCAATATTTTTTTTTTTTAGGGGGGGGGGGCGGCGGCGCCCACCCGCTCTTTGTGCTTACTCTCTTGCAAAGTCCCAATATTGCATTCACTATGAAAGCCTATACTTCCCTACTGTGAAAACCAGCTATGCGGTTTTAACTACCGTCCAAAAACAAAGAATTTTGTTTTGACACACCCCCCCCCACGCACACACACACCACACACACACAACACGTAACAATTAACGTCAGGCAAATCTTAGTACACATTTTTGGGACTGCCAATACCAAAAAATAGGAAGACTGCCCTATCCTCTTCCCATAATGAAAACTTGGACTCACAGCTTGATGGACTTAGGTACTTCTTCCACTACAAATCATGGACTTAAGTACTTCTTCCACTACAAGGATGGACTTAAGTACTTCTTCCACTACAAAACCTCAATTTCCAAAATGGGGTTTGTTGGTTGGGGCACTTTGCAATAATTTTTTCGCAAAACTGACACTTCGCACATGATTCTTGATGGTATGTGAATATCATTTATGCAAAAAACTCATTTTTGAAAAATGTGACTTAAGTACTTCTTCCACTACACTCTTCAATTTAAGATACAAATTTGTTGCATTCGTGCTACCAGATTTGAACTTGCTCAAAGCCCAAATTCCAGTAAGAGGTGATAATAGTTCGGTGTTACAAAGTTTTTTTTTATGCAGGTCTCAGAAATGGCTCTAAATTACAGTGTTGAGCCTCAAGACTCTTGTTTATTTTTTTCTTCATCCCTGTCTGTCTTCTTGTTTTTTCTTGGTTTTTCATATTTTCAGTTCATAATATTTTAGTTACCCTTGAATTGTAAATACATGTACGATGTAAGAAGGAAACATAAATTTATTAGTGAACGTTATTTGAAGGTTTTACATATCTCTAACATTCCTCTTATTTTAGTTAAAGTGCCGTTCCTTATGAAAAGAAAATGTTTTGAATTTAAGAGGAGAATGACTACCTTGGTTAATGATTTATAATACATTATGTACAAGGACTTATTTTAATGTGTGTATAATTGCACACCTTTACATCATCGCCATGGCGTTATGTTGTATACTGCAGCTTGCGGGCTATGATATACAGCCTAATGTTAATCGGGGTCGACTGTATTCGCCCCTTCTGGCGGCTGTTGCGTTGCGTGAGTATGTTGTGAATAAATGCTTAAACCTTAACCATTGTGTCTGGTTGTCCATCTGTACTGTTGTCTCAATAATGGCGTGGTGACAGCGACGTGATTACGTACCCACCATTGAATTATTTTGCGATGGACTTTTGCTGAAACTTGCAGCCAGACGGTCGGCAAAACCGTTGCCGTGAAGGTGGTTAGGGTTTGCTCGCACTGCTGTAGTCCCATTCATAGCCTTCAATGGTGTTCCCTGTTCCCTTCGAGGCCGAGTTCGCAACTCGCCTCCACTTGGCCCGAGACATGGGCCGCACTAATCACTTAAACTTTGATTACCGGCGTTATGTTGATGCTAATGTTTTTTGATCAAGAATCTGAGTCAATCAATGAAAATGAGATAAATGAATATGTGACTGAGAGCGATTCAAGTGTCAGTCTTGATGATGATGATTACTATGATGAATATGATGATTTTGATGATCAGTTTGGGATTCATACCAACCTCCTCCCCAGACAATAAGGGTAATGCATGCTACCATATCTAGTCGTGTTAGTTCAAGTAGGCCTAAATCCAAATCTGTGCGATGATTTAGACTCTGATAAACCTAGCCGTAGCAATGATACTAGATCTAGCCACAGTTGTTGCCCGTTAGCCTTAAGTCTAGTCGTTCTGATTTCAACATCATGTTAGGATTGCCCGTTTTGCCTGAGCATGAACAAACAATTATTACACGCGCTCGCCAGGCAGTGTCGATTGCTATTGTTCAGATCATCACATAGTACCTATCTTGATAGTTATGACAATCATAATGATCGAGTTGTAAGTCTGACCGTGATTAGTAATCGGATGACAATACTGGTGAATGCCGTTAGCAATCTAGTAGTACTCTGGTAAAAGTGTAACATGTCTGCTAGGGTTCTTCGGAACCGCCAGCATGGTACTCTCGGTTGTGTCGCAGACTTCTAGAGTTTAGGAATCACCTGAAATCCATGGAGATCTTCCTGCGTGTTGTAAGTGGTCACAGAGTCAGATGATGCTCCCAGCAGCTTACTGATCTTTCCGCCACAATCTCTGTGGCCAGAACCTCATGTGTCTCTCATGTTGATCTCTTTCATGACTCTCAGTGTGTCGGGTATACCTTGGTTAGTGGTTCCTCTCAGAATCTTATTAGCTCCTCGTTGTTCAAATCTTGAGGGTTATAGACAATCTCATTCTTCGTACAGGATTAGGTCATTGTTTCCTGGTACTATTCGTGTGAACAACGTATCTTACATTACGAGAAATGATCAAGTCTTCCTCTTGAAGGATTTGTTGTAAGACTCCTCTGAAGTGTTAGTCCAAGCAGGCATTCCATTCATCCTTAGTCATGATATTACTATTCCGTCCTGCGAAGCCGTGTCACATTCGGTGAACGGACCTTCATATACTATGGTCCCGAGCTCAGCCCGTGCGCAGACAAACAAAATCGTCTTCCGCTCGTCTCCGCTAAATCAAAACGATGCACCTCTGGTGCCTCCGGCGTCGTCGCACGTGTCCCGTCCTACTCGGTCAACATAGAAGTATCAACACGCCTTCAGTCTCCTGACATGACATCCGTAAACGAGGGAAGAGAGCTTTGTCCTTGAACATGAGCTACCCAACATGAAGACCCTGATGCTGCCTGTCCGCCAATGCAGCCTGGATGGTCCTCTATTTTCTAGTCCAGTGGTATGCAGCATAACTCTCCCTAAGTCGAGGTTGATTGCCTTGATTGTCATCTTGTTGACACTTCTACTTATCAGCTTGTTGACAACTTACCTGGATCTGACGACGGTAGCAAGCTGCCTCTTCCCTCCGTGACATTGGACCTCCATCCATCCTTCTAACCAGGGTTGGGAACCCCCTCCCCCCTGGTCGCCCCCCAGATGCTTCCAATAGCACGCTTGTCCATCCCTCTTCACCCCTCATCTGATGTTAGTTGGTATCTTGACAAGAACTCTCCCACTACTCAGTTTGACAGAGAAGTGAATAGCAGTGACCATGATGAGGCCACAAGTCATTGCTCTACTCAGTGGCTCCCTGATTTCCCTTGTCTGCAGAAGGTCAACGATTCTCCTGGCCCCCTGCCAGGTGCACCCGATGCCAGTGGACTTGAGTCAGTGGTGATGCTCCTCGCAGCGATGCATCTGCTACCCTTCTAGCAAGTCTGACGCTGCGTCCTGGGATCTACGCGCCTTTGTGCCACCCAATCTCTGACAAGAGGACCTATCGCGAAGCTCGTCCAGACCACTTCTCTTACTTGCCTCGTAGACTCCATTTCCGGCCGCCCACCGGATATTAAACTATAAGCCTTGAGCATGTGAGTCCTACCTTCAGCCTTGCCCTCGACCGTTTTTCGTTTTACAACACAGATATTGTGACTCCTCAAAACTGAATTGACGCTTTGATATATAATGAACAATCGACTCGATATATCAGGATTGCGACTGTAATGATCACAGGCAAACATATTCAGTCGTTGGACATAGACCGCCGTTTACCTTTTCTATTTCAATGTTTTATTTGTATTTCAACCCTTTTTCTATTTTTTGATCATAATTTTTGTATGCCTATGATGGACATAACTTATATTTTATTATGCTTATTATCTAATTGATGTGGTGCGTTCAGCATTTTTGTATTATAGTTTATGATACTTGTATATATGACATGTTTGTTTATTCACATGATATAGATGTCTTATTAGGGTTGCCTGATGTTGTTCAAATTATCACGAATATGTTTAAACTGCCTCACAGTGATGTTTATCTAACTAGGCTTGGCTCTTACCCTTTTCTATATTGGAGAATGATTGATTGCGTTTGTACTGAATTTATATTGATATTGGTTTTGAATGTGTCCCATGATTATCAGAAGATGTAATGTTATGCTGAACTGGTAGAACTTTGATCCCATTTTGCCTAATTGTACATGTATATGTGTTCAGTATATTACAATACTGTACTTTGCTGTGTATCCATATATTTATATTTTATATGTATTTATATATGCATTCATATCCTTTCATTTAGAGGTTGTTTAAAAAGTTATTTTAGTTTTCCATCAAAAGAACAGGATAAGCAGACTGTCAGTGTGATACGATGCATGGGTGTTTTGTTTTCAATGTTTGTGGAAGTTTTAGATTCTTATTACTATTCTTTCCTTATATACTATTATGCTATGGATATTGGTGTTCCCTAATATGTTAGAATACATGACAGGCTCATATACATGTATCTAGGGTTGTAACAATGTGTTTTTGTTTTCCCTTACCTTGGGAATGTGTTAATTTATAGGTGATAGTTGTTGACCCTAATTATGCACAAGCAATTTATACCAATCATGAAGTGTGTTACTTAGATTAGGATATTTTACTTGTTGCTTTGTTTTGTATTTTGGAACACATGTGTTTGATTTGGTTAGTTTTGTTGCCAAAGCCAAGGCTCAATGTGAACATAAAAAGAGGGAAAGAAGGAAAGTGATTGCGCCATGGCTTTATGTTGTAGCTTCAATTTCACATCAAAGGAGGAAAGAAGAAAAGTGATTGCGATGGCGTTATGTTGTATACTGCCAGCTTGCGGGGCTATGATATACAGGCCTAATGTTAATCGGGGTCGACTGTATTCGCCCCTTCTGGCCGGCTGTTGCGTTGCGTGAGTATGTTGTGAATAAATGCTTAACCTTAACCATTGTGTCTGGTTGTCCATCTGTACTCTTGTCTCAATAATGGCGCATGTTTTAGGGTAGAAGAAAAGTAAGAAAAGAGGTAGAATAAATGAAGAATAAGAAAAAGGAAAAGATAAGTAACCAGTACTAATGTTTGGTGGCATATTATTCTTAATATAGATAATTAAGGATGCGTGTCAGAAACCATGGTAGACGGGCCTGCCCATAAAACACCAAAAATTAAAAAAGTGCCCCAACATGAGTAGGCCTATAATAACCATATGAAAAATTACTGCGTGCCGCTGCCAGCTTAATTTCATATTTTGTCAATTTATGTAAAACAATAGTCACAGACTAGTTTACAGGGGCCGGCCTCCTTAAAATTCCCAAATAGTAAAAAGGTGCCCTAAAACAGTAAAAATAATATTGCCACCCCCATATGATTAATCCCTATCAATAATTTTGGGGAAATATGCAATGTTGGTCATAAGTTCAATGGATCATATTCTATCATCTTAATTCAGACAGGTGAAATCTGGGGAAGCAGGCTTCACCCTTTGAAACACCAAAATTTTGAGAAAAAATTGCCCCAAAATTGGTAAAAATAGCATAATGACACCCCCACCCCCACAGTAAGATTTTTTAAATATAAATATTACGAAAACACCATATCAAAATATGATAAAGCCTCAATTTTTAAAGAAATCAATACGAATTGCCTCAAACAAGAAACCCCCATAATGAGGTTTTGTAGTGGAAGAAGTACCTAAGTCCATGATTGTAGTGGAAGAAGTACTTAAGTCCACGACTGTAGTGGAAGAAGTACCTAAGTCCACGATTGTAGTGGAAGAAGTACTTAAGTCCACGATATGGTTTATTGATTATCGGAAATCGATAAGCAAAAAATAACTCAAATTTGGCATATATTATTCTTTTGTGATAAAAATCAACTCCACCAAGTTTGAATCTGAAATTTAAAAAAATGTGATGTGAGGAGTAATATGAAATATTCAAACGCTTATATCTCAGAACTAGTATTATGTGACTTAAGTACTTCTTCCACTACACTCTTCAATTGTATGTTCATATTGAAGAAAAATAAATAACAAACAGTATTTCCTTTCATTAACACTTGACACATTTTTACGGAAAACTACTTTAAAAAAAAATTAAAATACCAAAGTTTCATTCCCCTGTTGACAATTTTTCTGGAATAAAAAAAAAAAGATTTTATAGCATTTCTGATTGAAAGCAAATATGCTGCAAAGAGTGGTGTAAGTCAATGCGAAATTTCCTTGAAAGAAGGATCAAACATGTAAACACCTTTCTTGAGGAGTATCAACACATATATATAAATACAAATCTGCAGGAGTAGTGAGATCAGCAAATTATTCTGCACAAACATTTAATTAGAATAATGGTCTTTGTGACATTTGTCAGGTATGAACAATTTATCAAGATCCTGTAGACAAAACTTTCAGTACCATCTGCTTGAGGGCCATTCCACGTTACATAAGTTACGTTTCATCTCTATGTGAAGTTTATGTCCTAAATGGTAGATCCTTGCCATATTATCTTTAATTTAACAAACAATAACACGCTCTATTGGCCTGAATTAAAAAGTAATAGAGCAATGTTGTGCGTTACGTAAATACATCACAAAGAACTATAAAATTGACTTGAGATGTGTAAGTCCCATCCATGTACTTGCTGAACAAAATTTCCCTACCACAAGACCATATGAGTCTTATTAGCCCACACTGACTACACAATATGCATGCATCACTGAACATAAAAGTCAAAATTAGTCATAACCTGCCACCTCAAAACCTACGATAAGTCTCAAACATAATGTAGGATCAAATAGGAAAGGAAACATTATTTATGTGTAGAGATGTCAATGACTGCTCTTAGTTTAATACTTTTAGGGGAATGGCCCTTTACATGAAACAAAAAAAATAGGAAATAGAAATTATGAAATTACATTTCTCACTTGCAATTTACAATGCCAGTACAAGATCTTCCAAAAAAAAATAATCTGCATGAAATAATGATAAATGCAAAGATAAATTTGGGAACAAGCTTGCAATCATAAAGACAACTTGAAACACAAACAAACAAAACATAGCCAAAAAACATGGTCCCAATAAGTGATGCTTGCATTCTACTGAGATCATTACAGGTGAATTGTAGAATGACACAAAAAGCCCATACAGAGATAAATCGAACAAACTTGTTGATCCAACCGAAGCTCCTTTCAATATTTCTACAGCTGTTTAACATATCTGACGCTTCCAAATAATGACAGTTACTGCCCACATGACCACTCACTTTCAAATGTTGTCAGGCTGTTGGCTAGTTTCATCACACCAGAATGGACCTTTGACTTCTCTCCTCCCTTCTTGGAACCAGTAGGTGGATTAATACCCAGAAAGCATCTGCAGAGAAAATAAACGATGTTACTCAGATTTCAAGTGCATGCCTAAATATAGAATATACAGATTCAAACAATTCTTCACCATCCAAAGTATCGAAGAGATTAAGCATTGAGCCTTAGCTCACATGGGTAGGAAATAATTATTCAAAATTAATTCATAATTATATAAAGAAATTATATTAAATTTTCTTGTTGGTCTTGTAGGTGATATTGAGAAAATTGGGAATGTTCTGTCTATTCTGGAGGCTACTATTTAAGAGCTCATTCCTGAATAGGTAAGGCACAAATTTATAACTGTCAACCTACATACACGACTATTGGACCGATGGTCTCATTGGTCCAAACAGATGATAAACTAGATAAATCTTTGCACGCACGGTCGGAAGGCATGCCTCCGACATTGCCAGATCGGAAACATATGGCACGTTCATGTTGATTATTTTACTTCCGTGCATACTAGTGTGGGCACCTATGTCGTTTCGTTTGCAAGTCATGTTAATGTTTGGCAACATCTATATATATGTTCTACTTGATCACACGAATCAGAAAATATATGTCGCCAATTTTTTAATTGACCTTTTGTGACCCAAAATGAAGGTCAAGGTCAGGCTTCATTAACATAAACATAATTTTGTTCAAATTCTGTCAAGTTTGGTATCAAATTGTAGGTAATGTTATAACTAGCAATTAAGTCAATTATAATTTTTTACCCGACCAGTCAGTTTTGAGCAATGTGCAAATTAGTTTATTAATGCATAATTGAATGCATAAGAGAGTCAATTTGAAAGGCGATCAGACACAACATATCCATAGACAAATTAATAAAAACTAACCAAGATTAAACGTAAATCATACTAGTCATAAAAATTACAATCTAATTTTATTATTTACGATATAGAAATATACATTTGCCTACCATTGCTATTTGACCTCAAATCGCGCAAACCGAAATTTACACCGAAATTTTTGCCCTATCATTCCGCTATTACCCCCACCCCCATTGAATAGCGCCCTCCATGACGAGGATGCGGCGAAAGCGATCCTATACACTTCCTCTAACTCTATCGCCCCAAAGAACTTCCGTATGTTGCAACGGAAAGGGGGACGGAGGGAGGGATTGTAGGCAAATGTATATTTCTATATCGTAAATAATAAAATTAGATTGTAATTTTTATGATTTACTTCAATAGAACTATACATTTGCCTACCATTGCTACGACCAGCACGACAAAAGTCGGGAGGGCAACTATAACGGTTAAGAAACTATGGAGGACGCCGCTGCTTTGAGAGGTGCGGAGGAGAAAACACCTCACTAGCAGCAATTCCATTCAGGTAAAAGGAGGTGAAAGAATTTGCAGAACGCCAAAAGGCCGCCTTGCAAATATCTTCCACCACTACCTAGTGAATAGGGCCCAAGGAGAGCTGATGTTCTGGTCTGAAGGGCCTTGGGAGAAGTTCCCTCTACAAGGGCCTTCACCCCCGCAGTCTTGATTGTGGAGACTAACCACCGGGATAACATATCTCTAGAAAACCCTTTATGGGGTTTACGGGAAATAACAAATAGCTGTGAAGATGAGCGAAGATTCTCAGTCTATTGACGAACCAAAGAGGGCCTGACGGGGCACTAGAAAATGTCTTTTCTGAAAGATGAGAACCCTGTCAGAGGACGACTGAAGAACTCGATAGAGTCGACGAGCTGTTTGGTTCTAAGCTATGAAGGATGTGAAAGGAATCAGACGAACCACATATCTCTCCCAACGAATATGACCAGGTGATATTGAGAGAACGTGTAGCGAAACTCCTCCTTGGCCAGAGACTATTGCTAGGAGAAACTAGTCTTAAAGGACTGATTTAACAGGTAAATCGAGTAAAAAGGCTCGAACGGTGGCTTAGACAAAGCCTCCAAAAGTTATGGAGAACTCCAGGCTGGAGAAATAAGGAAATCGGCAATAAGAGGCAAAGGAGCCTCTTGGGGAACCCTGCAAGAGGTTCGTACCAGGCCAGGAAAGCCCCAAGGCGCGAAAAGAATACAATCCTAGTCGAACTCAGTCTACTTCCAACTAGCAGCTCAGCTGCTCGGTCTGAAAGCCATCATCCCTAGCCGTCTGCCGAAAGAGGCCAAGCAGTTAAAAGAAGGGGCGATAGATTCGCATGTAGAGCCCGACGAAGGAAGAGAAATTAAGTCCGGTACGGCTGAAGGGGCAGCGGTTCTCCTGCTAACAGGAGCAAAAGATCCTGAAACCCGGCCCGAACCGGCAGTAGAGAGCAATCAAGACCACCGTTGTCTGATCCTCCTGAACTCCTGAGAAAAAGAGGGATCAACTTGAATGGTGGAAAAGCGAAAGTCCTCAACCTTCCAGAGAAGAGGGAAACGTGTCCAAAAGAAAGCAGAAGTCTCCCTGACTCGGGAGTAAAGCCGAGGAAGTCTGTTGTCCAGGGATAGAAAGTTGCTAACAGAAAGTCTCCCCTGGAGAGTGGGAGGCAACCGGGACGATCTTCTCCGATTGCACCATTCCAAAGGAGGAAGCTACTCGATCAACTCCAAAGAGTGTGTCCCTCCTTGTTCGTTGATGTAGGCCTTCCGAAGGTGTTGTCCGTGAGAATCACACCGACGGCCCACAAAAAGGCCGCGAAAACGTTGAAGGATAAACAGAACCGACAAAGTTCCAGAAAGTTAAAGTGAGGCAGCGGCCTCGGGAGGACCCAAGATCCGGAAACCATCCGACCTTGACAATGCCCCCCCCCAACCTCGAAGAGACTCGTTCGTGGTCACTGTAATCGAGTGAAGAGGGTCTTTGAATCTCTTCTCCTGAAGAAGGTACGGTCGTCCACGGAGAGAGAAGCTTTCTTGATCTCTACCGTCAAAGAAAAACCAGACCAGAGGGGAGCTGAGGTTCGGCCTGAAAAACTTCAGGAGATGCAGCCGAAAGGTCTCATAAAGAGACGACAAATTGGCAAGAAGTCCACAGGCTGGCTAAAAACCCCAGCCATCTCAAACAAACCTCGGCTCGAACCCTCCGCATGCTCAGGAGGGACCTGATAAGACTGACCAGAGCTTCAATCCTCTCAGGCTCGGCCGAGCCAGTTGATTCTTGATACTAACTGGGCCTCCAAGTAGATCGGAGTTCGGGAGGGAACAAAATCCGACTTGGACCAGTTGATCATGAATCCCAAAATCTCGGTCGTTTTCACTAACATCGAAAATGGTGTGAAAGCAGGACCTCCGAAAGGGCGACGAGAAGCCAATCGTCCAAGAAAGCTAAAATCCGAAGGTCCTTGCCTCTGAGGAAAGACATCAAACGCCGAAAAACCCTGGTGAAGACTCTGGGAGCGGACAAAGACCAAAGAAGGGCTTTGAAGCGAAAAGAGTCCTTTCCTATAGCACAATCCCAAAAGATCCCTGACGAAGGGTCTATTGGGATGTGGAAAAAGGCATCGTTCAGGTCGAGAGACACCGCAAAGTCGACTGACCGAGAGCAGGAAGAATAGAGGTCAAAGGGTCCATCTTGAAAAGTGATTTGCGATGTGCCTGTTGATCCTCTTCATAATGAGGATCATCCTGAGCGAGCCTGAACGATTGGGGATCACAAAACGGGGAGAGACACAGAAAGTCGTGATCCCTCACCCGTCCGTCTGAGAAATAAGTTCCTGAAAGGATCTAATGTGGCGGTGATCGATTTCGGATAAACCCCTCGGAAAAGGCTCTACTAGAAAAGTCCGAAGACCGTTCTTGATCACGGCGAGGACAAAGATCGACCGTGATCGACTTCCAAGTCGGAAGAAACCTCCGAAGTCGATCACCCACCGGATCTCCAAGCGAACTCGGGAAGTCATCTGGAAAAAGCTTCCCGTCCCGACGAAAAGGGCTGATTCTTCGCGAAGCCTCGGGAAAAGCCCCTACCACCTCCACGTCCTCGACGAGGAGACTGGTTTTGAAAAGCACCAGACGATCATAAGAATCAGGAGAAAGACGGTTACCCTACGATCCTGAGTAGGAGCAGCCAAGGCCGGCCGAGCAGGAACGGAAAACCCTCTTGTCCTTCTTCTTCTTGCCCTTCCTGAAAGAGGAGCTTTGAAGAAGCCAGGTACAGACCTAAAAGACGATGGGCCTGACGAACATCTCTAAGAAATGTAGACAATTCCTGGGCCTTCTAACGTGAGTCAACTTCAAATTGCAAATGTCTGCCAAGTTGCACCCGTAAGGAGGGGGAGGTCACGTCAAACTCCTGACCATATCCGGGATGAGGGTGCTTGAAATGAAGAGTCTTCAAGCATATGAACTCTACGGCATCATCCACAAGGAGGATGTAGCCGCAAAATTCTCTAGGGCCAGGAGTTCTCGACCGAACTGGCGGAGAAGGCCCACTCGTGGATGAAAGTCAAAATCGGATAGTCAGATTACAAAGGTTAGTACTCAGATGAAGGACGTAAAGCTTTCGACCTAACGAAAAGAAACTTAAAGCCCTCCGAAGTTTCAGGGGTCACTTCCGACCTCTGGAACGAAAGAAAGGGAATAAGCTGTGACTCGCTCGTCACAGGAAGCTCTACAAAGACTTCAGGTACAACTTTGTCAGACAAAATATCCAACGAAGTATTAACCGGGAGAGATCCGCGTATCAACCAAAACGAAAGGCGGTACAAGGGAGTCAGATGAGATTCAACATGAGTCGTGAGAATCCACCACGAAAAGATCTCATCGTCTGACGAGGAAGCATCCAACTCTCACAAGGAGGGAGGGAACCATCCATAGAGGTGAATCGGAAGTGGTGACGTAACGCTTAAACCATTGCGAAATCCGGAGGTACACCCAACTCCCCGAATGGCATCGAGAGTTGATGTCTATCCGAAAAGGAAGTGTCCAACCTGAGGGGACAGAGTTCCTATCGAAAACCGGATCCGGATTCGGCAACGAACGAAGTCGCTCTGAAACCGAAGTGCCCGCCTGTAAAGGGGCACTGAACCCGCGGGAAACGGTCGGGATCCGGAAAGCAAGTCTACGAGCTTCACTACGGAAGGGCCGCCTCAGATGCGGTGCCGATCCGAAAGGAAACGACTTGGAAGACGGGGTGTGGCTTCAAAAAGAAACGCCGCCTATAACGGACCCTGGTTCCGAAAAGAAAACGGAACGGGATCCGAAAACCTTCACGCCTCAACGACGTAGTATCCGAAAAGGAAGGGGACACACTCCGAGAATAAACCGGAGAGAGAGACATCCCGCTTTACCGATACCCGCTGACAAGAAACAAAGCGACGGCTTTGGACGTGTCAGCCGCGCTAGTGAAGAACCAATGTGCGCCTATATCAGAGGATACAGGTCCGCATTGGACGGTATATATCCCAAACCGGTACGGAAAACGACCTGCGGATCCGAATTACCTCAGTTAAGGGAACGGCGCCGATATCCTATGAAAAAGGAGAGAGACAGACCCCCCCCCCACCAAGGTGGGCGACGGGATATGGTCGGGGACGTCCCGCTCTGCCGGATATCCGCGACAAGTAACGAAGCGACGGCTTTGAACGTGTCAGCAGCGTAGTGAGGAACAACGTGCGGCCTACTATCCGAGGATACAGGTCCGCATTGGACGGTATACACTCCAAAAACCGGTACGGAAACCGACTTGCGGATCCGATTTACCTCAGTTAAGGGAACGGTGCCGATGTCCGTATGAAAACGGAGAGAGACGGACCCCCCCCCACCAAAGGTGGGCGACCGGATATGGTCGGGACGTCCCGTTCTGCCGGATATCCGCCGACAAGTAAGAGAGCGAAGGCTTGGACATGTCATCCGGGCTAGTGAGTAACCGACAAGCGGCCTACTATCGAGGATATAGGTCGTCTTGAACGGTACTCAACCCAAAACCGTACGGAAACCGACTCGCGGATCGAATTACCTCAGTTAAGGGTACGCGCGCGATATCCGGTCCGGACAAACTCGATATAGAAACCGAGCTCGATCCGGTTATGCCAGGCGAAGCCAGAGGCACAATGGGATTCGGCACCGTGAGAGAAATGAACCCGGCGCTTCAGCCAGTACTGATTAACCAGAGAACGGCCACCGGTTGTGAAACCGATGTATAACCGTTTTAGATCTCCCGTTGATCGAACGTGGCAAAGGACTATCGGATCGGCGCGAGGGCGTAATCGTCATCGTCCTGGACGCCGCCAATCCTGCCGGTCATACAGCGGTCCCGTACTCTGAGGGACGACGAAGCCCGAGCAGCTAGGTTTTGTCCGCCGGTGTTCGACCAAAAATACTCACGAAGTTCGAGGTGGTGAAGAAGGCGGAAGGACAGCGTCCAACGCCTCCTCGAACGACAAGCCTCTCACCCCCGCAAGGGGGAACTTCTCCGAAGAAAACACACGCTTGCTCGCTAATTTCTTCCCCGCTTCTTCTATATGAAGTGGGCGCGAGAAGAAAATTAGACAAGATGAATCTGTAAAATAAAAGAGAGAGAAAGGTGTTAATACACAAAAAGGGGTAAATAGGCGGTCTATCAAAAAAGCGGAGCACAAAAACTCTGTGCGCCGCAACACACACAACACTCAAACGTAAACCACGACACGTATAACACACACGCAGTAATGAACGTACGAAGTCTACGGAAGAGAGAGCGTGAAAATAACGATCACCGAGAGATAAAAAACTATCAAATCTCGGTAAAACCAAAAGACCAGACAAAAAGGAGAGCTCAGAATACTCAAAAGATTATCCTGAGCAAATAACCTCGCAAAACACGCAAGGAAGTCCCAAGGGAGAAAAACACGCTATTTTTGGCGCGGGCAAAATACACGACTTACTCGACGGAGGCGAAGAGATTAGAGGAGTGTATAGGATCGCTTTCGGCGCATCCTCGTCAATGGAGGGCGCTATTCAATGGGGGTGGGGGTAAATAGGCGAATGATAGGGCAAAATTTCGGTGTAAATTCGGTTTGCGGCGATTTGAGGTCAAATAGCAATGGTAGGCAATGTATAGTTCTATTGAAGTAAATCTAATATTGTTGCCACGTTCTGGTGACCTTATGACCTTGAAAATAGGTCAAAGGTCAATTTATATGATGATTAACAACTGGAAATGGCATTAATTTGGCAAAAACCGAATTTCCTATGAACTTTGACCTTATTTCTAGGTCAAATGTGTCAAGTAAGATATGACGACCTCTATTTTTTGATTGATGGCATCAAGGAAATCATATTCATGTTCTTAGTTGCCAACAAAGTCAAGCTTATACGACCTATAGGTCAAAGGTCAAAGTTCAAGAAAGACGTTTTGGCCAAAGTTTTTTGTCTTGACGATAATCTGACTTCTTGGACCTGGCAACACTGTTCTAGATTATCTCCTCCGTAGTCCAGCGAAAGCACCCTACTAACTAAAGAACCGTGACGGATCAATTTCAAACGTGGGTCATGTATGTATATGGGAGCAAAAATGATCTGATTAGAATTTCGGGTCATGTGGTCAAAGGTCACTGAGGTCATTGTATACATTTAAACGACTCGTACTTGTGATAACTGAAGAACCGTTGACAGATCAACTTCAAACATATTCATAATTTTTTATTACATCACAAGCCATCCTTGCCGAGGTGGCAATAATTCTGACGATATAACTTGAATAGATTTGGGGTCACAATGTCAGAGATGCCACGGTATAGTGTGGCATCCTGTGGGGAAAATATAACATGACGCTAAAAAACCTGGAAATAGTAGAAACTGTGTATTGTTTGGATTTTTCACCTCATTTAAAGGTCAATGAAAACGAACATTTCCTGGTTCATGGAATCAAGTAGAACACATTAACAGTGTTCAATAACATATTTCAAGTAAAACGGCCCAATAAGACTAAGGTCAAGACAAAAAAACTTTGGCCAAAACGTCTTTCTTGAACTTTGACCTTTGACCTATAGGTCGTATAAGCTTGACTTTGTTGGCAACTAACATGAATATGATTTCCTTGATGCCATCAATCAAAAAATAGAGGTCGTCATATTCTTACTTGACACATTTGACCTAGAAATAAGGTCAAAGTTCATAGGAAATTCGGTTTTTGCCAAATTAATGCCATTTCCAGGTTGTTAATCATCATATAAATCGACCTTTGACCTATTTTCAAGGTCATAAAGGTCACCAGAACGTGGCAACAATATTAGACTAGTATGATTTACGTTTTAATCTTGGTTAGTTTTTATTAATATTGTCTATGGATATGTTGTGTCTGATCGCCTTTCAAATTGACTCTCTTATGCATTCAATTATGCATAAATAAACTAATTTGCACATTGCTCAAAACTGACTGGTCGGGTAAAAAAATTATAATTGATTTAATTGCTAGTTATAACATTACATACAATTTGATACCAAACTTGACAGAATTTGAACAAAATTATGTTTATGTTAATGAAGCCTGACCTTTGACCTTCATTTTGGGTCACAAAAGGTCAATTAAAAAATTGGCGACATATATTTTCTGATTCGTGTGATCAAGTAGAACATATATATAGATGTTGCCAAACATTAACATGACTTGCAAACGAAACGACATAGGTGCCCACACTAGTAGTCCAGCGAAAGCTCACTATTACGAGAACAAAAACGGGACGGACGGACGTACAGCCCGAAAACATAATGCCTCAATGCACACAATGGGATATCAAGGCATATTACTCCTCAAAGGGTGTTACATCTATAGAAATAACAAACATTCCTTTATCTTCACAAAAGATGTCAGGCAGATCAAACTTTGTTCATAATAGCTGTGTCTATACTAGCCCATGCGGGAGCAACTCCATATTTTGTGAAGACCAGAGGAATGTGTGATATTTTGATTGATGTATCCCACTTTGAGGATTAATATGCCTTGATTTCCTTTTGAATTGTATAGCCAGACAGGTTCTTAGTAGGGGAGTGTCAGATCTTGGGACTGAAATTCCCAGTCTGGTAATAGATTTGGTTCTGTTTGAAACGAAAGTAGTTAACACTGGCAAACAATCACACTAGTATTCAATATCTATATATATATATATATATATATATATATATATATATATATATATATATATATATATATATATATATATATATATGTAACATAAATTTAATTCAGAGCGACCAGCTCAATAAATGTACACAAAGAAATTGAATAATCAAAATGTAAACAATGAATGCATGCATATCAATATAGCATCAAACTGTATACATATCAATCAACATCAGCATGAATTGATAAATAATGAATATCTTGCAATAATAGTATCTGATCAGAGTTCTGTTATTTTTATGCTTAATAAAGTCCTAATAATTTGGTATTCAAAATTTCACAATATTTTGACATTAATTCCAACAATTTAGTTTCTCCAAAAGAGGGTTTATACTCGGATGAATACCTACACTGGACCGTAGTATGTATAATCTGGTTACAATTTAACAGTTCAAAATAAGGACCCTGTCGACATTGACTATACTTGGTCCGATGAATAAAGTCGTCTAAGAGCGAGCTGCGGTGGCTTCGACGACGCGAAGTAAGCGAGCGAACTCTTTACGAAAACCAGTCCGGATTCGCGGACGAAATGATGAGGGTTGAGAACACACAGTCCCAGACTGCTACGATGAATCACAAGCTATGATCTGATGAAGTACGAACTCTGAGTTCGACGATGAGCGGATGAACAATCCCGCATGAAGCACGAGCTCCAAATCAATGACGAAGTACGAGAGCCCAGCTCGTCCCTAAGAGATTAAATAAAATAACCATCTTCTAATAGACAAGGTCCAGTAATAATACAAATTACAGCATCCATTACAATCCCTCATACTAGAAGATTTTTATGGTAAATGTTGTAAACCATACATTATCTTTTATCCGTATATAGCCAAAGGAAATACATTATCTTTTAAAAGAAAACATCTCTTTTCCAATAGAATAATCACTTCTCAGTTCAATGAATATTTACATCAATTCTATCATATACAATATCAATAAACTGATTCTGGCTATTACTCTTGTTCAGCTCACAAGTAATACATCACATAACTATCCACCAGCTCATACTATTGAAAATAGCATAATGCAAAGTATGAACTGATAATCCTTCCTAATAAGATGACTTATTTATTAAACAACATTTAATAATATCATCTTTATAGCATCATTTCATGTTTAGTTGGTTTCACATAATTTGACATAATTTGCATCTGTGAAATATTCGTTCTATAAAATACAGCAAAGCATTTAATACCCTTTCCAATTTAGTCCAATATCAATTTAATCAACAAGCAAAAGTCATTTTGTATTCCTTAACAACATATGCTTTGCTTCAAATTACAATAATAATTATTTACCAATAAAAATAGCAAACTTACAATTCTTTCAACAATCGTGCCTGATGAGTGGGGCGATGTGGTGGCTTTACCGGACCTGTGCTGCCTGGATCCAGCCTGCGACGCATGGGGATTTAGACTTAGCCGTGCCATCACTACACAGCTGCAACATTACCCAAAGCAATGGCGCTACGAGACCACACCCTCACACTCTGAGCGAAGACTAGTAAGGAAGGGTCTTCTCTCCGAGAAATCAAACGATGTTGATTTGATTTCACTCAAAACACACTCATCCTGACTCTCACAAGATACACTCATTAACATTCTTCAATATTCCTTTGCTCACTGTTCCATGCTAAAAATATCCATTAAAATTACTTATCCATCCAGCTTTAATCCACATTTCAAAACTCCCAACTAACATTCACCAATCTTTTACTCTCATACACAAAACAAAAACCTGTAGAATTTGAGAGCCCCACCTAACTTAACTAAAGAATAAAGTTAAATGACTAAAGATCATGACCTAGGTAGCAGTCAAAGTCAAAGTCAAATTCTATACATTACACCTCAGTAGTTTGATTGACTGATTAAAGACAAAAGTTGACTGACTCTGGCTCTGGAGCTAACTTGGAGTCAGCGACCCAAATTCCTTTTATTATCCACCACCTGGATTGGTTGCTAGGGATTGAATTAAAGAAAGTCCATGTCACATCGTGACAGGGAGACCGGGACAATTGTAACAGTTTTTTTCCAAATTGACCTATCAACTTTATTAAAGCTAAATACTTGCTTAGAACTAAATAAATTGAAATATGCATATCTTAGCTGACATATGCAATAGGTTTGGCTAAGTACAACAAGTCTTTTGAAGCGCATTACCATTTCAAAACAAGAGGTCGGTGTTACAATTGCCCCGTGTCAGCAGGGGCAATTGTAAGCAGACGTCCGAGGGCAATTGTAACACATGAAATGTAACAATTTGTTTTTCTTTATCAAAGCTTATGCACTTGACAGATCCAGACCTTAACACAGTAAGCTAATTATGATAAAACATGACAATGCCTGACTCATTTATATTATAGTTGTCACACTTGTTATATCATGATATGGGGCAAAGTTATACTTTTTTTTTTTTTTTTTTTTATTAGGTTTGGGGCTTCACCTTTAACTGTAGAACTATAAAACCTTCATCAATTCATAGTTTTGGTTCTTATCTACTTTGTACTACCAATATATCTTTAAACTGACAACTTGTGGTTAAAATATTATATTAGGAATACGCCTTTGACTGAACACATTCTTTTCCACATAAAGTGATACATTTCGATAAGAAGCAAAAAATGACAGTTTTTTTTTTTTATAGTAAAATCAATCTTCAAAATTTACGCCACTTTCTTCTGGCAAAATCAATATTTTTGCCCAGTTAACAAAATGTTTGGACATACATTTTCAGGATATCATATTGAAAATATATTTTTTATCTTTTATGGGGCTCCCATCTCCCTCTCTCTCTCTCTCTCTCTCTCTCTCTTCTCTCTCTCTTCTTTTCTTTGTCTTTTTTTCACTATCTTTACTTTTTTTTCTTTCCATCTGCCCTTCCCCTCTCTCTCTCCCCCCATCTCCATTTCCTCCCTTCCTCTCTCTTCTTTCTCTCTTTTAATAATGTGTGTGTTTTTTTTATAAGAAAAAGCAAATCAGGGGGGGTTCCGTAATCTCTTTCTCATTTTAAGGATCCTATAAAATAAGCCTTTTCGGATTTCATGGGCTATCCTGTCAGTGCTTCTTTTATTTTTATACCATGTACACTCGACAAATCAAATCAAATCAAATCAAATCAAATCAAATTATATGTTCACAGTTATCTAATGTCTAATTCTCATGTGTTAGCTCATAGATAAGGTTACCTTTTGTAATTGTAAACAAAGCACTATAATTGACTATACATTCAAACTTATGAAGCTCTGAAATTATTAAAACAACAAGAATAAAAAGAAAACTTGAGGCTCTGATTACAATGAAGCAAATGATAAAAAAACTAAAGGCACTTTTTTTTCGGACAAATCAATATTTCTAATATTTCAAAACGTATTGGACAGATATGTTCAAAGTTATTTAATTCTCATTTCTGAGCTTATAGATATGGTTACCTTTTGTTTTTGTAAAGCATTATAATCGACAATTCATTCAAAGTTATGAAGTTCTGATGCTTGAGCTTATCGACGAGACTACTCCTATTTACAATTTTGGCATTAAAAGAACCTAATGTTCACTATCTTCATATTTGTTTACTTTTTCGTTTCTAGTAAAGTGATATAAATTATTAAATAAATTAAAAAAAAAAAAAAAACTAAAAAAAAACTTGAGGCTATATGATAAACAAACTAAAGACACCCTTTTGTCGGACTAAATCAATATTTCTTTGCCTTTTCAACAAAACGTATTGGACAGATATGCTCAAAGTAATTTAATTCTCATGTCTGAGAATTTAAATAAGGCCATTTTTTCCTTGTAAATGAAATAAATGATTGACAGATACGTTCAACGTTATGCAATTCTCATTTCTAAGCCCCCCTCCCCCACTTTCGTCAGGAAACGTGTACAAAAACGAACAAATGACCATACATTTGTGATTTTTAGCCTGTTCAGCCACCCATCCACCCCCCCCCCTTTGCCGCTCAGCCCCTCCACTTTCAAAAATGCTCCGTGCCCCCTGATTGGTTATATATTAGCTTGGTGTTGATGCAGCGGAAAGCTGCTTAATACCGCGCGAGTTCCTACGGGAGTTACTTGAATTTTAAAACGCAGCAGTTACACGTACGTTTCGGCTGACAAATATTTTTCTGAACGACATAAATGATTCAAATAAGTTTACGGGGTTTACTTTCTCAGATAAAATAGGGTAACTATTTCGGGATGTGCTCCCAGACTAATGCTTATAGAACATGCGTAGTTGCCCTTTTTAGGCACTGGAACAGCTACCAATCATAAACATAATTACCCTTATTCACAAAGAGGTTTCAATTTTACCATGGTACAAAACCATGAACTAAACATATTTCTCATATTTTTGCGCTACATTGAAACATGAATTTACTGCTCTTTGCCAAAAGCATGCGCTTTTAATTGGACATTTCTAGTGTTTGTAAGCATAGTGTAAATAAGCATAATCACATACATAGGCCCGTATTCACAAAGGTGGCCTAAAGTTAAGCCTAGCTTAAATCTGTGGTTTAAGTATGGCTAGCAAAATGTGACACAATCTCTCCATGTTGCATGCTCCTTAAAAGTTTACTAAATTCTGGAATTGTGTTCTAAAAGTAAGAACAACTTTTGTACTCATCATTTCAAGACAGTTTTAATAGTTTCACAATGAAAAATTCTGATAAATCAAACATCTACTTTTCAAGATTGTGTCACATTTTAACTGCATTTTAATTGAGAATTTTTTTCACACTCTTCTCTTTCCAAAAGTTTGCCATTGTCATCTCATAAATCTGATGCCTTTGTCCCACCATTCCTTTAAGAATATACCTTTTCCACCAATTTTTACATCAGAATTGTACCATACAGGAGTAGTCGGCCAAAAAAAAGAGAAGTACACTGAACATTTCGAATAAAGGAGGAAACTATCATAAACATTTCCTTCCAAAAACAGTTTTGGACCATGAGTGATAATTTAGTAAAATATATATGCCCTTTTTTCCCCGTTCTAATGTTACAAACAGTTTCAAAAATGCATACATTCAATGAGAAACTTCTTCACATGAATTTGACAGTATTCTTCTTATCCAAATTCAAATTCTTACTTTGTCCACTGAGGCGTGAAACATCGGGATTTTTATGAAAATAAAATCAAAGGTACTCTCCGAAAAGAATTGTTATATTCAATTTTAGTCCGTACGTGAGAAAAGGGCTTTTCCAGTCTCACGTGCTCACTGAAGCATGAATTTGTAAATAAATGCCATAGGATCATTAACACGTGCCAAAAGAATATAAATACAACCCCCAAAAAATGTTATTGAGATGCTTTCTAGTGAATAAAATTACTGCAATGCATTTTCGTAATTCTAAAATGACCTATTTTTTGGTTGTTTGATGGGTTCATTCAACCGTGAATGAATGGATATTGGTTTCATACACTTCCACAACAGGAATTCCATCATATTTTATCGATTATACTATGGCAAAGAAGTAAAAATGGCAGTTTGGGCAATTTTTGCTGCATGCTCACTCAAACGTGACATTTGACGCAAAATGTATTGGGAAGCACGTTTTGCATAAATTCTGACGTGTAAAATGTTTAAAATCTAAAAATGGGTCCGTTGTCATTGAATCAAAGTGGCAATTTTAGGCTTGCGAACTTCCAAAAATGACATTTTTGCATTCAACCATTGCTCACTGAAGCATGACTTGATGATTTTTCCTAAGAATTCATTCCCGTTGTAGTTAATTAAATTTCCTAAATGGACATATAATTAGATTTTTTTTTAAATTTCTCCTGGTTCAAAAATTATTTATATCTGAAATAAGGGGAACTTTCTTTTTGTGTTGTGTTTATTTCTGATTTTTCCTAGATCGAATTATGTTTCCTGGAGCCAAGCAGGTGATGGGAGTGGTCATCCTTATATGTGTGTTTACCGATTTATCATGGACCTCAACTGAGCTGCAACCATTCTGTCAAGTCAATGTTACGTGAGTATTACAAAATGTGCAGTGTATCTCAATAAAAATGTATACCGACTTTAAAGAGCTTGGGTCTTGGGCTTTCCATGGGAGTAGATCATAATGTGCTGACCCCAATTAGTGAAAAGCACAGGAAATACCTGAAGCTAAATTTCTGGACCATAGCAAAACAAGCTGTCCCACTATAAAAAATTCTTTGGCCTGCGTCGGGCATCATCATACCGAGAAATGACTTTTCCAAATGTGGAGATGGGTGGAATATAGAAAGCAATAAGAATGGTCTGACGCTGATAAAACTGAAGGTGATAGACAACAACTGTTGCTGGATAAGCACCCATGGTGTCAAATTGCACATGGAAGGCCGAGACACACTGACTTTAAGACGTTAATGTTGATATATTGTGTGATCTAAATAAAATCTTACATCAAGATCAACGGAATACATGCTTTTGTACATCAGAATACACCAACAAAATGGACAGCAGTGTGGGTAAACTGTGTGTTCCAAATTTAGCTTTCGGATATATTTTTTTCGACCTGTCAAGATCACGTACCACCCAAAGCCAATGTTTGTTTTGTTTTTAATATTTTAATTGGACGTTCTCTCTCTTAAATAAGATCACACACACACACACACACGTATACCAAAATAGATTACGTCTTGTGAGCTTTAAAATCAAACTTATTCTCTGGAGAAATGTTAGCAGTTAGCTGAACCGCAGTGGAATGACGAAAACCAGAGAGTAGCAACATTTTGTTTACATATCATTTTATTATCTGTTATGGACTGGGTTTTTCTAATTGCCATGGAAACAGTGCAGTGAATATCATTTACTATTGACAACTACAATGGAAGTAAACCAACTGCTCTAATTAATAGAAAATAATCAAGACAATGGTATTCAGATGTGCATGAAAAAAAATTAAAAAGCTTTTACATTTAGATAACATTAATTCATTACCGATAAACAAATAGTTCGTCAATCATATTTAAAGGTAGTTTACTTTTTATTTGAAACGTACCGTATGAGGTTCTAGAAGCAATTACCCCTGACAATGCTCCCCGGACAATTACCCCCCGGACAATTACCCCCGGACAATTACCCCCGAGGACAATTACCCCCGATTGTAAATTTACCATTTAGGGTGACAGCAATTAACGTCAAGAAGGAAATTAAGTACCAAAATTCCTAAACTGTAACGATATGACAAATCAAATACAGTGTTTTTCCACACTCCATAAATTAGCAATGAAAATAAAACTAAAGCCCAATGTCAATTTAAGCAAAAATAAGGTTAATCGTAAAATCTGTCAATGTCATAAATTACTTATTTTTTTCACTTTATTCGTTAATTTATAGAGTCATTAATTAGGCCCTTTTGACCGCCCATAGAAACGCATGGTTTCAGACCATTCAGTTTTTAACTTGATTTACACCACCTTATTCATGTGGTTACTGTATAAAACTATCAAGAATTGATTTTGTTAAAGAAAAAACAACGTACTATTCTCAAACAATTTATTGATTTTTATCGAATTTTATTGTATCACAAAAATGAAATCATTAATTAGGCCTTAACAATTGACAAAAAGACATGATGGAATTGGGAAGAAATGAAGTAAAAAGATAATTTGCAACTTGTACAAGACGTGTTAGTCTGATGTTGTTGTTGCTCTCCTTCAGCGTTCTTACGATAACATTATTACTAGCACTTCATGCTTCAATATTGCCAATGGACCATATTAATATACAAATATCTTACTTGGTCCTTTGGGGTAATTGTCGGGGGTAATATTCCGGGGTAATTGTCTTGAGGTAGTTGTCGTCGGGGGTAATTGTCTGGGGGTAATTGTCCTTGGGGTAATTGTCTTCGGGGGTAATTGTCCATGGGCAATTGTCGCGGTGGTAATTATCCAGGGGTAATTGTCTTGAGGTAGTTGTCGTCGGGGGTAATTGTCTTGGGGGGTATTGTCTGGGGGTAATTGTCTTGGGGTAATTGTCCTCGGGGGTAATTGTCCTCGGGGGTTATTGTCCATGGGTAATTGTCCGGGGTAATTATCCAGGGGGTTATTGTCTTGAGGTAGTTGTCTTCGGGGGTAATTGACCGGGGTAATGTCCGGGGGTAATTGTCCTCGGGGGTAATTGTCCGGGGGTTATTGTCCGGGGGTAATTGTCCGGGGTAATTGTCCTCGGGGGGTAATTGTCCGGGGGGTTATTTCCTATACGACCGTATGATTATTTTAACCCTATATAACTGGGCTATTTCGCCCTCTGTTAATCCTGGGGGGGGGGAGAATTTTGACCCCCCCCCTGATATCTCGGTCATGGAAAAAACGTCGATGGGCATGTAAAGGGTACTGCTGTTTTTTTCTATATTTTTTTTTAAGTTAAAATTTTTTAATCCATGCTAATTTATGTATACTCATGTATGTAAATTAGATGTGTTTTTTTTTTATTGAAATCGTTAATATTTCATTAATAAACATAATTATCAGGCTCAATTTTTTTCTAAAAGTTGCTGAGGAGTAAAATCAACATATTAAAATGATTAATTTGGAAAATTCATATATACCTTTTGTGTTCTATTGTTTGTTAAAGGAGAATTGTCCCTTTGTAGATAGTTGGCTTACTGTGGAAGATTTACTGTGAAGATTTTGACGAAAATCGGATAAATGATAAGAAAGTTATGAGTATTTGAAAATTGAGATCTCTAATGACATAGGAAATCTCCAATTGGCAACGCGGTCACCATTTGTGATGTCATGAAGGGAGAACTCCCATATGGTGTGCTAAAAACTATTCATAATGTCTCTTTATTTTCATTCTAATGATAGAACAGCTTTTCTTTTCATGATATATTATGACTTTCATATATTTACAAGTCATCCCAAAAAAAGATTCTTTATTCTCCCTTTAGAATCAAGAAAAAAGAGGATTTGAGTACAATGTGTACAATAGATACGGGAAAGATCTCCCTGCATTAACATCACACATCATGGTCGCGTTGCCAATTGGAGAATCTCCATATCATAAGTGATCTCGAAATCTAAAAATTCATATCTCTCTATTCATTGCCTGATTTTTCTGAAACTTTCCCAATATGTTTTGGGGTTTGTCTCCATTCACTAGCTAAATTTCTCTTAGGGGATAATTCCCCTTTAATTTCTTATGTATTCTATTGTTTTTATTTCGTTATGTTTTTGTGATTTTTATCCTTCCGAAGTGTTCCTTTATAGGTTTCTAATCAAATGTGATCAGACAAAAGGCCTAGAAGGCACAATAAACAATGTAATAAAGCAATTTAGGAATTAAGCAGTATTTTGTACACAAACACATGCAAAATGTCGATTTTCATTAAATTTTGGCTTGACATGCGATTACATAATGTTACGTAACTCGAAAACGGTAGATCCGATTTTTTTTTTTTTTTTTTTTCCACTTGGTGCCAAACGTTGCGGGACACTTGAAAGAAAAAAAGTCAGCGAACGCCGGTTTGCGATTTGTAGCAGTTGCGCGGCAGTCGCGGTATCCGTACAGGTGAGGGGTGGGGTCAAAATGACCCCCCAAGTTAGCATCTGGATGTGTGATGAGGAGGGGTGTGGGGGGGAATCTCCGAATAAAATTTCGACATTGAAGTTTATTAGAGAGTTGAAGACAGTCAAAGTAAATGATTTATACATGACATATTATTCGGAATAATTTACTTTGACTCTTAGGTAATTTTTGGCTTTTACAGTATGTTGTGAATAGAAACAATTCATGTTTTGTTACTTTTGATAACTATTTCTTTTTAAATAAAATTCACATAAAACATAATGAATGAACATTACACAAAAATAATGTGATTATAGCATTGACCAAAGTAGTCATAAAGATGCTTCTCAGACGGTAGTCTCTTCCCCATTAATGGGCCGCTGTGATAAATACGTCTTTCAGGCCTTTGATTTGAGTCTGTACGTGTTTTTATTTTCAAAACCCATATATTATACCATAGGGAATTTAGGGATGTCGCATTTCCCTTTATTTTCTATGTCTAGCCTACACATGTAGTGACTTTTAATTTTTACAGAATAGTTTTCATTTTAAGTCATAAACGTCCCAATCTCTTACACACCCCATATAGTCACACCCTCAGTCGCATACTTACACACACACACACACACACACACACACACACACCCACTCACACGCACACACAAAAAAACCCACACCCACACACACCAACATCCTCAAACTTTAACACACATCCTCACATTTATCAACGCATACCCTCTCACACAAACCCCTACCCTTTTAAAACACCCGACAGCTTTTTGCCCTAAAAGGTGGATGCCGCGTAATTACCATATTTTTTTTTTAAATATGGTAAAATATATTATGATGAAATGAGCATATGGGTGTTTGGTGTTTTGAATACTGCTAACCAATTGTACAATAATTAATTCAAGCGCACAATTAATTAGGCATCAATGAATAAATTACTCATAAATTAGCGGTTTTTGGCGCGCGAAGCTCTCATGAAAATATTAGGGCCACCAGGTTGTGAGACATGTCATTTTAAAGCTTTTTCATATGCAATGGGACTACAGTCTTCAAATTCAAATAAGAATTGTTTTGCTTGTTAAAAATAGAAAGAAAACCATGATTTGAAAGAAAATTGAACCTAATTATGTACGCAAGGTGACGAATTAGTACACTTCCTTAGATTTTTTACCAAACCTAATACGCCATCCCATGCTCTAATGTACACTACCTCCCAAAGTTTGGGTACACCAGACATCAGCTATGTTTTGATAATTTTAAAGCATTTCTATATCGTTTTTCAGTCCAAGGTTGTTAAGTACTAAAAATACCTTGTGCAAAAATATACTTCACAATTTATGAACAAAGTCTCCTTAGAATTCATAAATTAGCAAACATATGAAAAAAGGGAAAAACATAATTTATTGGATTATTGAAAAAAAAAATAGAATATCTCCGTCAATATTAATCCAGTCAATATGAAATTTTGTATGGACGTTAAGGCACATGTCAAATATAGGCCGCATTGTTTTTTTTTGTATTTTAAAGTATACTATTAATTATTATCATTTATCAAATTAATTATTTTTACTATTTATCATATTTGGCTTAACTTTTAAAATATTAAGTCCAATTTCCTTTCAAAAGTTGCTGAGTGTAATAGTCAACAACATTTCGGTAAAAGTTTGAAGTTTCTAATGATATTATTATGTATTCTTTTGTTTTATTACTTTCTTTTGTCTTCTATTATTTTGATATTTATGTATTTCTTAATGTTTGCGGCTCTTTTATGTTTCGAAATGGAAGCAAAATGTTATCATACATTCTATTTAGGTCGAATGCAATAATGCATGTTGTATCACCTAAATACACAGTATGTGGTTTGTTTTAAACAATAGTTGCACTATTCTTAAGGAAAAGGTCACCAAAAGCCATATTTGGGGTTGTCATGGATGTTTTTATAGTTGGTAAAACTGCCGAAGACCTCTCCCCAGTCATATATGACAATTTTGTCTTTATATAAAAAGTTATTAAGTAAGAAACCATTGTTTTGACGTGAAATTAGGAATTTTAAAGATACGAGAAATTCAATTATTGACCATTTTTGTCTGAATGCACCTATCCCCTAAATTGTTCTACCACTTTCTTAATTGCATCTAATTTATCTAAAAGGAATTTAGCATCATCAAGGTATATTTCT
The DNA here is from genome assembly GCA_940671915.1 of Paracentrotus lividus. Classification (NCBI taxonomy): domain Eukaryota; kingdom Metazoa; phylum Echinodermata; class Echinoidea; order Camarodonta; family Echinidae; genus Paracentrotus; species Paracentrotus lividus. The sequence goes on along the minus strand of CALNVZ010002466.1, from coordinate 66,086 downwards.
GAAACATAAAAGACGCAAAACATTATGAAATACATTAACAAAAAATCGAAGACAAAGAAAGTATTAAAACAAAAGAATACAAAGAAATCACTAAACTCCAATTTTTAATCACAATGTTGTTGACTATAATACTCAGCAACTATTCACAAGATTGGCTAAATATTGATAGGGTATGCGTAATATGGCCCCTAAGCTCATTTGCCTAATTTGCAAAAATTGCAAAATGACACACAGTCTATCATCTGATTATATGAATCAATAACTACTGCTCAACTTTTATTGTGAGAAAAACATATATCCAACCCCTGTCTGCAACATTCAAATGTTGACGTCATTACCAAAGTGCCCATATTACCTGCATGTGCAGGTAATATGGGCACATGTATTTAATGTATGTTTTAAAACTACAATGACTTACCATGTCTAGAATTCGCTTAAAATGTTGAAAATCATTAATTTTAAGATATAATTTGAAATTATAAGACCCTTCAGTAAATCCTTTGACATATATATTCATTGTTATGTTTTTTGTATATTTTTTTTTTTAATATTATTTAAATATTATTTTCATTATACAAGTCAATATAGGCTACAATAATTATTTATATTAATTATATACTGTGAATATACCCCAAAAAATCGTAGCAAAGAGATTGATGCCTCATCCCAATACTAAGTACCAGAATCATCTCCGCCATTTTGGATGTCCATATTACCTGCATACTTGCTGTGTCAGGCAAGCATTCAATGCCACATTGCACCCCTTCACTAAACAAATTGACCTGTACACGCTAGTATGATCAAAATGAAACTATAAGCTTACTAAATATACAAAAAATTGAGGTTACCCCCTCAACACTCTTTCACCAATACATTCTGTGAAATATCAAATTTTACATCAGGGTAAAAAAATGCCGTAAGTTTTACCTACCTTGTTGGTTTTCAGCAATTTTCTTAGAGAAATTTCGGGCTCAGTATAGCTCTCACGACGTATATTTTCGTATACAGTTCATATTATGATACTCACACGGTACCGGTCACCGGTCGACGTCAGACTGATTGCTTCAGTGGCCATTTTACCTGCTGGCCCATATTACCTGCATGTACCCTAAATGTTTAAAATAAACCCTTATTTGCAATAATAATAATAATTAATAAAAATACAAAAAATAGTACAAGGTTATATTTAATGTGCCTCATCATCATGAAATTTACATTTATCGCACCATTATTGGCTGAGATATCTATATTTTTCAATAATTGAATAATATAATTTAGTGCAAAATTATGTTTTTGCACTTTTGCATATTTTGATTAATTTCTAAATTAGGAGACTTGTTGTGATAAGGTGTGAAGCATATTGGTTGCATAATGTATGTTTTGTACTTTAACATCCTTTGGACGTAAATACTGGACATAATGCCTAAAAAGATCCAAAACATAAACATCATCAGGTGTACCACACTTTTGGAGGGCAGTGTACTACATGCATGTGCAATTTCATTAATAAAGGCGATGAACTGAATACAGGAGGACTGTTCAAAACAATACAGATCATTCAAAAAGTGAAAGTACTTTGAATTGCCTGTAAAGTTTCTTGAATAATGATACAACAATTGCATGGCTCATCAAAAGTGTATTTTCAATAAAAAGTTGGTCATTTTCTCTCAACATCATGAAAATATATACTTCAGGCTATCACTTAAACACAGTTTAGGTTTATAATTACCAAACATCCAGCTTAAACCCACACACCCTCATCTACGTACACACTCTTACACAAAGCATATAACCCTTACATCCACCCGAACAGCCTTAAGCCCTCCTCCCATGCATACACCTTTATCTACGCACACCCTCTCACACACAAACCCTAATACCCACCAGACAAGATATGCAAACACATTCTCCGACGATACAACTTCATTCGTCTGAACACAAAATAACTCCTCACTGACATCCTAGCATTTGCAAATGCACATTCATCTTCAACCACAGACACACAGACTACACAACAACTCTACGCTCACACACCCCATCACAACCTAAATATCTACAGCACGCTCCAAATTCAGTCCATTCTGTCACATACACACAACACCACACAACACACATCACACACACTATAAATACACTAATATATATATATATATATATATAATATTATACACCTGCCCTCCAAAAGTTGGAGTAATAACCCTATGTCAGCTCGTGTTAGGATCATTTGATCAGCATTTATGTTCGCGAGTATTTCCTTCAAATGATGTTTTAATACCGAAAAGATACATTATCAATATCAGAATACTTCGAGACGGATTACTATAGCTACCCAAGTCCTCCTTGGATATTTAGAAATGCTCAAAACTGAAAAATTGGCAAAATCGTATTTTGCACTTATTCATTCTGTCAAAATCGAATTTATTGAAATAGAAAAAATATCTCGGCTAATACCCTTACCCGAACTGAAAGTCTCTTCTCTAAAGCGTCACTTAGCAGCACAAGCAGTCGGTGCCAAGCAGTCTACATGACTTCATTTCAGGCATACATTGTCAATTTGGCTGCGTAAGCCTTCAAGCGCTTATAGCAGTCCATAGCCCTTCCCAAAGCCAAGGTAATAGTGCAATTATTATGACTGCTTATAATAAGCTCTAAATAAGGCTTCGACTGCTTTATGAAGCTGCTAATATAACGCTTCTCGACTGCTTTAATAATGACGCTCTAAATTGTCCTGTTTGACGAACGCAATTTCAACTTCAAGAAATACAGAAGAAAAAATTAATACAACATATACTAGAATCAAAGCAAGCAAATGAAATGAAAAAATAAAAAGAACATGAAAAACGTTTGGGAAACAAAGTAATACATGCTGAATAAAACTCTTCTATTGTTTTCCAATTTGTTGTATTTTATGTATTTTCGCAATTTGTTTGGCCTTTTTGTTCAATTGTACCTTGATATTGAATTAAAAGATATCCAAATGCATGTTGAAGCCTTTAGATGCAATATGAGTGTTTAGAGCAATTCAGGTGAATGGCGCATTCACGTACACACAATGCGCATAAATTGAATTTTCCGTATATTTTAAAACTTTCATAATTCACGTCAAAAACAAGTTTCTCTACTTAATACACTTTTAATAGAACTAATAATGACACTGTTCGACTGCGAACGGTCTGCGCCATTTTAACCAACTATAAAATCCATACCTGCTGCGCAACACTGCAACCCCAAATTGCCTTTTTGTGACTTTTCGCTTTAAAGCGAGGCAAACTATAGTTCTAGAACACTGCCTCATTGGTGTTGTTATGCAACATTGCATTATTGCATGCAACCTTAATAGAATGTAAGATAAATTTGTACTTTCATTTCAGAACAAAACACAAAAACATTAAGAAATCACAAAAATAAACAACAAAATATGATAATTCCTAAAAATAGAGCTTTAATTTGCATAATTTGCATATCAATAGGTACGTTCCTAAGTTAACACC
>CALNVZ010002466.1:42343-57022 GCA_940671915.1 Paracentrotus lividus | reverse complement strand
GTCCTTGGTGTAATTGTCGGGGGGTAATTATCCAGGGGTAAATGTCTTGAGGTAGTTGTCGTCGGGGGTAATTGTCTGGGTAATTGTCTGGGTAATTGTCCTTGGGGTAATTGTCTCGGTGGGGTATTGTCCTGGGCAAATTGGCCGGTGGTAATTATCCAGGGGGTAATTGTCTTGAGGTAGTTGTCGTGGGGGTAATTGTCCTTGGGGGGTATTGTCTGGGGTAATTGTCCTTGGGGTAATTGTCCTCGGAGGGTAATTGTCCTCGGGGGTAAGTGTCCATGGGTAATTGTCGGGGGTAATTATCCAGGGGGTATATTGTCTTGAGGTAGTTGTCTTCGGGGGTAATTGACGGGGTAATGTCGGGTGTAATTGTCCTCGGCGGTAATTGTCCGGGGGGTTTATTGTCCGGGGGTAATTGTCGGCGGGTAATTGTCCTCGGGGGGTAATTGTCCGGGGGTTATTCTCCTGATACTACCGTATGTTATTTTAACCCTATTCATAACTGGGCTATTTCCCCTCTGTTAATCCTGGGGGGGGAGATTTGACCCCCCCCCTGATATCTCGGTCATGGAAAAAAACGTCGATGGGCATGTAAGGGTACTGCTTTTGTTTTTTTTTTTTTTTTTAAGTTAAAATTTTTAATTCATGTTAATTTATGTATTAAAAAAAAAAAAAAAAAAAAAAAAAAAAAAAATTCTTGATAGTTTTATACAGTAACCACATAAATAAGGTGGTGTAAATCAAGTAAAAACTGAATGGTCTGAAACCATGGTTTCTATGGACGGTCATAAGGGCCATAATTAATGACTCTATAAATTAACGAATAAAGTGAAAAAAATAAGTAATTTATGACATTTGACAGATTTTACGATTAGCCTTATTTTTGCTTAAATTGACATTGGGCTTTAGTTTATATTTTCATTGCTAATTTATGGAGTGTGGAAAATCACTGTATTTGATTATGTCATATCGTTTACAATTTAGGAATTTTGGTACTTAATTTCCTTCTTTGACGTTTAATTGCTGTCACCCTAAATGGTAAAATTACAATCGGGGGGTAATTTGTCTCGCGGGGGTCAATTGTCGGGGTGTAATTTTCGGGGGGTACTTGTCCGGGGGGAGATTGTCAAGGGGGTAATTGTTCTAGAACCTCATACGGTACGTTTCAAATAAAGAGTAAACTACCTTTAAATATGATTGACGAACTATTTGTTTATCGGTAATGAATTAATGTTATCTAAATGTAAAAGCTTTTTAGTTTTTTTTTCATGCACATCTGAATACCATTGTCTTGATTATTTTCCATTAATTAGAGCAGTTGGTTTACTTCCATTGTAGTTGTCAATAGTAAATGATATTCACTGCACTGTTTCCATGGCAATGAGAAAAACCCAGTCCATAACAGATAATAAAATGATATGTAAACAAAATGTTGCTACTCTCTGGTTTTCGTCATTCCACTGCGGTTCAGCTAACTGCTAACATTTCTCCAGAGAATAAGTTTGATTTTAAAGCTCACAAGACGTAATCTATTTTGGTATGTGTGTGTGTGTGTGTGTGTGTGATCTTATTTAAGAGAGAGAACGTCCAATTAAAATATTAAAAACAAAACAAACATTGGCTTTGGGTGGTACGTGATCTTGACAGGTCGAAAAAAATATATCCGAAAGCTAAATTTGGAACACACAGTTTACCCACACTGCTGTCTTAAAGTTAGTGTCCATTTTGTTGGTGTATACTGATGTAAAAAAAGCATGTATTCCGTTGATCTTGATGTAAGATTTTATTTAGATCACAATATATCAACATTAACGTCTTAAAGTCAGTGTGTCTCGGCCTTCCATGTGCAATTTGACGCCATGGGTGCTTATCCAGCAACAGTTGTTGTCTATCATCTTCAGTTTTATCACCGTCAGACCATTCTTATTGCTTTCTATATTCCACCCATCTCCACATTTGGAAAAGTCATTTCTCGGTATGATGATGCCTGACGCAGGCCAAAGAATTTTTTACAGTGGGACAGCTTGTTTTGCTATGGTCCAGAAATTTAGCTTCAGGTATTTCCTGTGCTTTTCACAAATTGGGGTCAGCAAATTATGATCCACTCCCATGGAAAGCCCAAGACCCAAGCTCTTTAAAATCGGTATACATTTTATTGAGATACACTGCACATTTTGTAATACTCACGTAACATTGACTTGACAGAATGGTTGCAGCTCAGTTGAGGTCCATGATAAATCGGTAAACACACATATAAGGATGACCACTCCCATCACCTGCTTGGCTCCAGGAAACATAATTCGATCTAGGAAAAATCAGAAATAAACACAACACAAAAAGAAAGTTCCCCTTATTTCAGATATAAATAATTTTTGAACCAGGAGAAATTTTTAAAAAATCTAATTATATGTCCATTTGGGAAATTTAATTAACTACAACGGGAACGAATTCTTAGGAAAAATCATCAAGTCATGCTTCAGTGAGCAATGGTTGAATGCAAAAATGTCATTTTTGGAAGTTCGCAAGCCTAAAATTGCCACTTTGATTCAATGACAACGGACCCATTTTTTGGATTTAAAAAAACATTTTACACGTCAGAATTTATGCAAAACGTGCTTCCCAATACATTTTGCGTCAAATGTCACGGTTGAGTGAGCATGCAGCAAAAATTGCCCAAACTGCCATTTTTACTTCTTTGCCATAGTATAATCGATAAAATAAGATGGAATTCCTGTTGTGGAAGTGTATGAAACCAATATCCATTCATTCACGGTTGAATGAACCCATCAAACAACCAAAAAAATAGGTCATTTTAGAATTACGAAAATGCATTGCAGAATTTTATTCACCTAGAAGCATCTCAATAACTTTTTTTTGGGTTGTATTTATATTCTCTTGGCACGTGTCATGGATCCTATGGCATTTATTTACAAATTCATTCCTTCATGAGCATCGTGAGACTGAACCCCTTTCTTCACGTACGGACTAAATTGAATATAACAATTTCTTTTCGCGGGATACTTTGATTTTATATTTCATAAAAATCCCGATGTTTCAACGCAGTGGACCAAAGTAAGATTTGAATTTGGATAAGAAGAATACTGTCAAATTCATTGTGAAGAAGTTTCTCATTGAATGTATGCATTTTAAACTGTTTGTAACATTAGATTGGGGGAAAAGGGCATATATATTTTAACCTAAATTATCACTCATTGTCCAAAAACTGTTTTGAAGCGAAATGTTTATGATTAGTTTCCTCCTTTATTCGAAATGTTCAGGTGTTGTACTTCTCTTTTTTTTTGGCCGACATACTTCCTTTATGGTAAAATTCTGATGTAAGAATAATTGGTGGAAAAGCGTAATTTCTTAAAGGAATGTGGTGACCAAGGCATCAGATTTATAGATGACAATGGCAAACTTTTGGAAAGAGAAGAGAAGTGTGAATAAAAATTCTCATAAAATGCGTTAAAATGTGACACAATCTTTGAAAAGTAGATGTTTGATGTATCAGAATTTTTTCATTGTGAAACTATTAAAACTGTCGGAAATGATGAGTACAAAAGTTCGTCTTACTTTAGAACAATTCCAGAAATTTAGTTAAACTTTTAAGGAGCATGCAACCATAGAAAGATTGTGCACATTTTTGCTAGCCATACTTTAAACCACAGATATAAGCTTAGGCTTAACTTTAGGCCACCTTTGTGAATACGGGCCTATGTATGTGATTATGCTTATTTACACTATGCTTACAAACACTAGAAATGTCCAATTAAAAGCGCATGCTTTTGGCAAAGAGCAGTAAATTCATGTTTCAATGTAGCGCAAAAATATGAGAAATATGTATAGTTCATGGTTTTGTACCATAGTAAAATTGAAACCTCTTTGTGAATAAGGGTAATTATGTTTATGATTGGTAGCTGTTCCAGTGCCTAAAAAGGGCAACTACGCATGTTCTATAAGCATTAGTCTGGGAGCTCATCCCGAAATAGTTACCTTATTTTATCTGAGAAAGTAAACCCCGTAAACTTATTCGAATCATTTCAATTTCAATTCAATTCAATTCAATTCATTTATTTCTCCACAATAATAAAAGTACAACATGTACGTTGCATATATACAAACAAAATTAAAAACATATACAATAATATACAATAATATACAATAACATTGGAAATGAGAAAACTGAACAATTATTACGATGTGATGAAATAGAAAAGACGTTATTACCGCGGAGGGAGCCAACTGGAAGACAGAAAAAAGTCTTAAAGCCTTGGCACCCAAACATGTAAAATACATTGAGGTAACAATCAAATATTACGTTAAATAGAATAGAAAGGTGAGAACAAAACAAATAAAGAAAACCACAACAAAATGAAATGAAACATTGGAGTGACACTGAGTTTTTTTTATTTCATTTGGTAAAGAACTCCACAGTTTTGGGCCGGTAAAACAGAGAGTGGATTTTGCATAGGATGTACGTGTTTTGGGAAAGTGAAAATCATTAGAAGATCGAGTTTGATAAGAGTGGATACTTGCATTAATAGGAAATAAATCAGTAATATAAAGAGGAAGTACATTGTTTTTACATTTATACATGAACATACCAGTTTGTAGTTGAAAAATATCGTAAATACTTAGTACTTTAAGTTTATGTAATAACGGAGCAGAATGAGCGATATACGAGGATTTTGATATTAGACGAATTGCTTTTTTCTGTAGTTTAAAAACTCTATCAGAATATTATGACTTAGGACATCCAGCCCAAATTATATTGCAGTATGATATGTGAGGTAAAAATAAGGTATTGTAGATAGTAAGAAGAATATTTTCGGGTAACAGATTGCGCAGGCGGTATAAAATACCAACAACTTGAGAAACTTTAGAACAAACATCTCCCAAATGATATTTCCATGACATAGATTTATCAATATGAACACCTAAAAATTTGGTATGATTTGTATGTAATAATTGAGATTTATCCATTTTGATTTTTATATCTTCAATATCATAATTCATTTTGCTAAAAATCATAAAGCTAGTTTTGGACATATTAATAATTAACTTGTTACATCTTAACCATTGGTACACATTTTCTAATTCTTTGTTAAGCGTTCTATTAATAAAGGGAATGTTTTTATGGGTAAAAAAAGATACTTGTATCGTCAGCAAACTGTATAAAATTTAGTATATTTGATGAACGCTGGATATCATTAATGTAAATCAGAAATAGTAATGGGCCAAGGATAGAACCCTGCGGGACACCACAAACAATATTTAATATATTTGAGTTCGTAGAATTTATTGTTACATACTGTTTTCTATTGCTAAGATAATTTTTAATCCATTCATTGGGAACACCTCGTATGCCACAATAATTTTTTATAATTTTTTCATTAAAATATTATGGTCTATAGTGTCAAAAGCTTTTGACATATCTAGAAAGACACCTACTGTTGTATTTTTATTTTCAATGGAGTTTGTAATATCTTGGGTAAATTTTGTGATCGCTAATGATGTTGACAGGCCCTCTCTAAATTCATACTGAGTATTATTTAATAAGTTATGAGTACATAAAAACCTGGAAATTCTGTTGAAAACACATTTTTCGATTATCTTGGAGAAAACAGTAAGTACAGAAATTGGCCTATAATTAGACATATTATCTTTTGATCCGGATTTAAAAACTGGTATAACCTTAGCTACTTTGAGATTATCTTGAACAATGCCAGTCGACAATGATCTGTTAAAAATTTGACACAATGGTTTACAAATAAAAGGCATTACTTTCTTTACAACTTTAACATCTATGTGGTCAAAACCAGAAGAGGTATCATTTTTAAATTTGTCAACTATTGATATAATCTCACCTTCAACAATCGGTTGAAAGAACATTGAAGAAGAACAAGGATTTGAAAGATATTCCGAAAAATGTTTTTGAAACATATCATTTATGTCGTTCAGAAAATATTTGTCAGCCGAAACGTACGTGTAACTGCTGCGTTTTGGCGCTAGAGCATCTGAAAAGTGCGGGTCCATTGCAACCAATCTACCCAATGGCCAAACTTTGAATAGGGGAGACCGGGGACAAATGTAACACGGGGCAATTGTAACAGGGGTTCCCATTCCTAGCAGAAACACGCTATAAACTTAAAATTTGTAGAGGGCATGCGCATTTCATCGCTCCACATGCTGTATGAGTGTTAACAGATTTAACGGCTCGTGGAACTTTCTACAGCCGAAAACCGTTTTTTGAGCAGTAAAGTAATATTTTACATTACCCATTGTTTTTCTTCTGGACAAATATGTAGATGAGCTACGGCTGTCATTTTTATATATTTAGAAATTATGTTCTTAGGCCATATTTTGGTAACGTTTCAGCGATGAATACCTCAGCTAAGATAGAAAAAAATCTCTCTCAATATGGTCGCCTCTGTCAGGGGCAATTGTAACAAGCTGTTACAATTGCCCCTGAAGATCTGTTTCTGTTAAAATTCAAGTAACTCCCGTAGGAACTCGCGCGGTATTAAGCAGCTTTCCGCTGCATCAACACCAAGCACAAGAGGTCGAGTGTACAATTGCCCGCGTGTCAGGGCATATTAACACATGGAATTGTAACGATTTTGTTTTTCATGTTATAAAGTATGCACTTGACAGATCCAAGACTTTAGAACCCACATACAAGCTAATGTATGATCAAACATGACCCATGGCTGGACTCATTTACTATCGTTTCGCACTTGTTATTTGATGATATGGGGCAATAGTTTAACTTTTTTTTTTTTTTTAGGTTTTGGGGCTTCCCCTTTAACTGTAGACTTAAAAAACTTCTCAATTCATAGTTTGGTTCTTTAATCACTTGTACCTACCCAATAATCTTTAACTGGACAACTGTAGTTAAATATATTATATTAGGAATCGCCTTTTGAACTTTAACACATTCTTCCAAATAAAGTGATACATTTCTGATAAGAAGCAAAAAACCTGACAGTTTTTTTTATAGTAAAATCATCTTCAAGTTTACGCCACTTTCTTCTGGCAAAAATCAATATTTCTTTGCCCTGTTAACAAAATGTATGGACATACATTTTCAGGTATCATAATTGAAAAATATATTTTTATCTTTTATGGGGCTCCCATCTCTCTCTCCTTCTTCCTCTTCTTTTTTCTGTCTTTCTTTTTCTTTTTTTTCAACTCCATCTTTACTTTTACTTTCCTATCTGCCCTTACCCCCTCTCTCCTCCCCCTCCTCTCCATTTCCCTCCCTTCCTCTCTCTTCTTTCTCTCTTTAAATGTGTGTTTTTTTTAATAAGAAAAAGCAAATAAGGGGGGGGGTTCCGTAATCTCTTTCTCATTTTATAGGATCCTATAAAAAAGCCTTTTCGGATTCATGGGCTAATCCTGTCAGTGCTTCTTTTATGTTTTATTATCCATTGTACACTCGACAAATCAAATCAAATCAAATCAAATCAAATCAAATCAAATTAAATTATATGTTCAGTTATCTAATGTCTAATTCTCGATGTTTTAGCTCATAGATAGGTTACCGTTTTTGTAATTGTAAACAAAGCACTATAATTGACTATATATTATATATCTTATGAAGCTCTGAAGTTCTCTAGTAAAGTGATATAAATTATTAAAACAACAAGAATAAAAGAAAACTTGAGGCTCTGATTACAATGAAGCAAATGATACAAAAACAAAAGCATTTTTTTTCCGGACAAATCAATATTTCTAATATTTCAAAACGTATTGGACAGATATGTTCAAAGTTAATTTAATTCTCAATGTCTGAGCTTATAGATATGGTTACCTTTTGTTTTTGTTAAAGCATTATAATTGACAATTCATTCAAAGTTATGAAGTTCTGATGCTTGAGTTATCGACGAGACTACTGCATTTTACAATTTGGCATTAAAAGAACCTACATGTTCACTGTCTTCATATTTGTTTACTTTTTCGTTTCTAGTAAAGTGATATAAATTATTAAATAAAAAAAATAAAAAAAAACAAAAACTGAGGCTCTATGATAAACACTAAAGACACGCCTTTTGTCGCTAAATCAATATTTCTTTGCTTTTCAACAAACGTATTTGGACAGAATATGTTCAAAGTATATTTAATTCTCATGTCTGAGACTTTAAATAAGGCCATTTTTTCCTTGTAAAGAAATAAATGATTGACAGATACGTTCAACGTTATGCAATTCTCATTTCTAAGCCCCTCCCCACTTTCGTCAGGAAACGTGTCAAACAACGGACAAATGACATACATTTGTGATTTTTGCCTGTCAGCCCCCATCCAGCCCCCGCTCCCTTTGCCGCTCAGCCCCTCCACTTTCAAAAATGCTCCGTGCCCCCTGATTAGTTATATATAGCTTGGTGTTGATGCAGCGGAAAGCTGCTTAAATACCGCGCGAGTTCCTACGCGGAGTTACTTTGATTTTAACAGAACAGATCTTTCAGGGGCAATGTAACGCTTGTTACAATTGCCCTGAACAAAGGCGACCATAATTGAGAGAGATTTTTTTATCTTAGCTGAGGTATTCATCGCTGAAACGTTACCAAAATATGGCTAAGAACATAATTCTAATATAAAAAATGACAGCCGTAGCTCATCTACATATTTGTCCAGAGAAAAAACATGGGTATGTAAAATTACTTTACTGCTAACAAAAACGGTTTCGGCTGTAGAGTTCCACGAGCCGTTAAATCTGTTAACAACTCATACAGCATGTGGAGCGATGAAATGCGCATGCCCTCTAACAAATTTAAGTTTATAGCGTGTTTCTGCTAGGAATGGGACCCCTGTTACAATTGCCGCGTGTTACATTTGTCCCCGGTTCTCCCTCTTCAAGTTGGCCATTGGGTAGATGTGTTGCAATGGACCCGCACTTTCAGATGCTCTAAGCGCCAAAACGCAGCGTTACACGTACGTTTCGGCTGAACAATATTTTCTGAACCAGACATAAATGATATGTTTCAAAACATTTTTCGGAATATGCTTCAATCTTGTTCTTCTTCAATGTTCTTTCAACCGATTGTAAGGTGAGATTTATCATGTGACAAGATTTAAAATGATACTCTTCTGGTTTTGACACATAGTGTTAAAGTTGTAAGAAGTATGCTTTATTTAAACCATTGTGTCAATTTAATAGATCATTGTCGACCGGCATGGTTCAGATATCTCAAGTGCTAAGGTATTACCAGTTTAAATCCGGTCAAAGAATATGTCTAATTATAGGCCATTCGTACTTATGTTGTTCTCAAGTAATCGACAAATGGTTTTCAACAGTTTCCAGGTTTTTATGTAGTCATAACTTATTATATACTCTATGAATTTGAGAGGGCCTGTCCAACATCATTAGCGATCCAAAATCTTTACCCAAGATATTACAACTCCATTGAAAATAAAAATACACAGTAGGTGTCTTTCTAGATATGTCAAAAGCTTTTGACACTATAGACCATAATTTTAATGAAAAATATATAAAATTATTGTGGCATACGAGGTGTTCCCATGCTGGATTAAAATTATCTTAGCAATAGAAACAGTATGTAAACATAATTCTACGAACTCAATATATTAATATTGTTTGTGTGTCCCGCAGGTACTATCCTTGGCCCATTACTATTTCTGATTTCATTAATGATATCCAGGTTCATCAAATATACTAAAATTTTTATACAGTTTGCTGACGATACAAGTATCTTTTTTTTACCCAAAACATTCCTTTATTATAGACGCTTACAAGAATTAGAAAATGTGTACCAATGGTAAGATGTAACAGTTAATTATTAATAATGTCCAGAAACTAGTCTTTATGATTTTTAGCAAAGAATTATGATATTGAAGATATAAAAATCAAAATGGATAAATTCAATTATTACATACAAAATCATACCAAATTTTTGGTGTTCTATTGATAAATCTATGTCATGGAAATATCATTTGGGAGATGTTGTTTTAAATTTCTCAGTTGTTGGTATTTTTATACGCCTGACGCAATCTGTTACCACGAAAATATTCTTCTTACTATCTAAATACTTATTTTTACCTCACATATCATACTGCAATATATAATTTGGGTGGATTCCTACATCAATAATATCTGATAGAGTTTTAAACTAGCAGAAAAAAGCAATTCGTCTAATATCAAATCCTCGTATATCGTCATTCTGTCGTTATTACATAAACTTAAAGTACTAAGTATTTACGATATTTTCAACTACAACTGGTATGTTCATGTATAATGTAAAACATGTACTTCTCTTTATATTTGATTTATTTCCTATTAATGCAAGTATCCACTCTTATCAAACTCGATCTTAATGATTTTCCACTGTTCCCAAAACACGTACATCCTATGCAAAATCATCTCTGTTTACGTCCGCCAAAACTGTGGAGTTCTTTACCAAATGAAATAAAAAAAACTCAGTGTTCCATACTCCAATGTTTCATTCATTTTGTTGTGGTTTTTTTTATTTGTTTGTTCTCACCTTTCTATTCTATTTAAGTAATATTTGATTGTTACCGTTACCTCATGTATTTTTACATGTTTGGGTGCCAAGGCTTTAAGACTTTTTTCTGTCTTCCAGTTGGGCTCACCGCGGTAATAAGTCTTTTCTATTTCATCACATCGTATAATTGTTCAGTTTTCTCATTTCCAATGTTATTGTATATTATTGTATATATTGTATATGTTTTTAATTTGTTTTGTAATATGCAACTACATGTTGTACTTTATTATTGTGGAGAATAAATGAATTGAATTGAATTGAATTGAATTGAAATGATTCGAATAAGTTTACGGGGTTTACTTTCTCAGATAAAATGAAGGTAACACTATTCTGGGATGAGCTCCCGACTAATGCTTATAGAAACATGCGTAGTTGCCCTTTTTAGGCACTGGAACAGCTACATCATAAACATAATTCCCTTATTCACAAAGAGGTTTTCAATTTTACTATGGTACAAACCATGAACTATACATATTTCTCATTATTTTGCGGCTACATGAAACATGAATTTTACTGCTCTTTGCCAAAGCATGCGCTTTAATTGGACATTTCAAGTGTTTGTAAGCTGTGTAAGAAGGCATAAATCACATACATAAGCCCGTATTCACAACAAGGTGGCCTAAAAGTTAAAGCCTAAGCTTCATATCTGTGGTTTAAGTATGGCTAGCAAAAATGTGACACAATCTTTCTATGGTTGCATGCTCCTTAAAAGTTTACTAAATTCTGGAAATTGATTTAAAGTAAGACAACTTTTGTACTCATACATTTCACAGTTTTAATAGTTTCACAATGAAAAATTCTGATACATCAAACATCTACTTTTCAAGATTGTGTCACATTTTAACGCATTTTAATTGAGAATTTTTATTCACACTCTTCTCTTTCAAAAGTTTGCCATTGTTCATCTCATAAATCTGATGCCTTGGTCACCACATTCCTTTAAGAATTACCTTTTCCACCAATTATTCTTACATCAGAATTTTACCATAAAGGAAGTATGTCGGCCAAAAAAAAAGAGAAGTACACACCTGAACATTTCGAATAAAGGAGGAAACTTCATAAACATTTCGCTTTCAAAAAAGTTTTGGACCATGAGTGATAATTTAGTTAAAATATATATGCCTTTTCCCCCAATCTAGATGTTACAAACAGTTTAAAAATGCATACATTCAATGAGAAACTTCTTCACATGCTTGACAGTATTTCTTTCTTATCAAATTCAAATCTTAGTTTGTCTCTGGGCGTTGAAACATGGGATTTTTAATGGAAAATAAAATCAAAGTACTCCGCGAAAAGAAATTGTTATATTCAATTTTAGGGTCGTACGTGAAGAAAGAAGGGCTTTGCAGTCTCCAACGTGCTCATGAAACATGAAATTTGTAAATAAATGCCATAGTGTCATGACCACGTGCCAAGCAGAATATAATACAAACCAAAAAAATGGTTATTGGTATGCTTTCTAGTGAATAAATTACTCAAGCATGTTTCGTAATTCTAAGATGACCTATATTTTTTTGGTCTGTTTGATGGTTCATTCAACGTGAAATGAATGGTATTGGTTTCATACATTCACAACAGGAATTCATCTTATTTTATCGGATTAACTATGGCAAAGAGGTAAAAATGGCAGTTTGGGCAATTTTTGGCTACCGCATGCTCACTCAACGTGACATTTGAACGCAAATGTATTGGGAGCCAACGGTTTTTTTTGATAAATTTCTTGAAACCGTGGGTAAATGTTTTTTTAAATCAAAAAATGGGTCCGTTGTCAATTGAATCAAAGTGGCAATTTTAGGCTTGCGAACTTCAAAAATGACATTTTTGGCATTCAACATTGCTACTGAGCATGATTTGATGATTTTTTTCCTAAGAATTATCGTTCTTCCGTTGTAGTTAATTAAAATTTCCCAATGATATAATTAGATTTTTTAAAAAATTTCTCCTGGTTAAAAATTTTGATATCCTGAATAATGGGGAAACTTTCTTTTTGGTGTTGTGTTTATTTCTGATTTTTCCTAATGAATTATGTTTCACGGAGCAAGAGGTGATGGGAGTGGGTCATCTTATAATGTGTGTTTACTGTTTAATATGACCTCAATGAGCTGGCAACCATTTGTCAAGTCATATGTTACGTAGAGTATTTACGAAAATTGTGCAATGTATCTGCAATAAAATGTATACCGATTTAAAGAGCTGGTCTTGGGCTTTCCATGGAGTGATCATAATTTTTCTGACCCCAATTGTGAAAAGCAAAGGAAATTACCTGAAGTAAATTTCTGGACCAATAGCAAAAACAGCTGTCCACTGTAAAAAATTTTTTGGCTGCGTCAGGCATCTAGTCATACCAGAGATGACTTTTGCAAATGATGAGATGGTGGATATAGAAAGCAATAAGAATGGTCTGACGGTGATAAAAATGAAAGATGATAGACTAACAATGTTGGTAAGACGCATGGCGTAAATTGGCACTATGGAAGGCCGAAGACCACGATTTAAGAAGCGTTAAATGTTGATATATTGTGATTAAATAAAATTGTACATCAAGACTAAAGGAATACATGCTTTTATGTTACTGAAGTATACACACCCAAAGGACACGTAACTTAAGACAGCAGTGTGGGTAAATACTGATGTGTTCCAAATTTAGCTTTCCGGATATATTTTTTTCGACTATGTCAAGTATCACGTATCCACCAAAGCAATGTTCTGTTATTGTTTTTAATATTTTAATTGGACGTTCTCTCTCTTAAATAAGATCACTAACACCAGCACGACCGATCCCACCACATTCACATTGTAAGCCAAATTAGATTAACGTCTTGTGAGCTTTAAATCAAAACTTAATTCATCAGCTGGAGAAACTGTTCAGCAGTTAGCTGAAGCCGCAGTGAGAATGACACAACGAAGGTAGCCAACAATTTTGTTTACATACTATCATTTTATTATCTGTTATGGACTGGGTTTTTCTCATTGTCCATGGAAACAGTGCAGTGAATATCATTTACTTTAGCACACAATGGAAGTAAACCAACTGTGTCTAATTAAATGAAATATAAAACAATGAAAACCGAAAGTGTCGTAAATAATCTCTCAGCTAAAAATTTGTTCAGTGGCATGAAAAAAAAAAAGCTAAAAAGCTTTTACATTTAGATAAAATTAATTTCATTACGATAAACAAATAGTATCGCATAACAATAATTTTAAAGGTAGTTTACTCTTTATTTTGCAACGTACCGTATGAGGTTCTAGAACAATTACCACCTTGACAATCTCCCCCGGACAATACCCCCCGAAAATTACACCCCGGACAATACCCCCGGAGACAATTAAATTACCGATTGTAATATATATACCATTTAGGGTGACAGCAATTAAACGTCAAAAGGAAATTAAGTACCCAAAATCCTAAATGTGTAAACGATATGACATAAATCCAAATACAGTGATTTTTCCCACTCATAAATTGACATGAAATATACCTAAAGCCCAATGGTCAATTTAAGCAAAAAAGGCTAAATCGTAAAAATCTGTCAAATGTCATAAATATACTTAATTTTTTTCACTTATTCGTTATTATAGAGTCATTAATATGGCCCTTATGACCGTCATAGAAACCATGGTTCAACCAGTTCAGTTTTTTACTTGATTTACACTCACCTTATTTATGTGGTTACTTGGGTATAAACTATCAGAATTTTTTTTTTTTTTTTTTTTTTTTTTTTTTTTTGACCTTCCGATAGGCATTTTTATTTAGAAAACAGCATAATTGAATACATGTATAGACGAATATTGCAGCAGAAATAAAATACATATATGAATGTCTCTACAGTTATAATGCGTTTCCTGAAGCAACATAGCATAAGAGAAATTCACGGCAAAAGAGGGATTTGGCTTATACCCAGAGCATACATGATAAATAATTCATGTAACACCATATAATAACATAAAGGGGTGAATGGTTTGGGATTTGAATATGATTATACTAAACCTATAAAATTCTATGCAAAATTTAACCATTTTTAATCACATTGTCAGTTTTTGTTAGCAAGAAGTATACTAACTTGCTTCATTTAAGAACATCCTAATACAATTGCTTATTGTTATGAAGTCGGTATATTTTTTGTATCGGCAGAAATATATGGTTGTTGGTACAATT
>CALNVZ010002466.1:21862-42318 GCA_940671915.1 Paracentrotus lividus | reverse complement strand
TTGAAATGGTAATGGCTTCAAAATGACTTGTTGTACTTAGCCCAAACCTATTCATATGTCAAGCTAAGATATGCATATTTCATTTTATTTGTTCTAAGCAAGTATTTAGCTTTAATAAAGTTGATAGGTCAAATTTGGAAAAAACTGTTACAATTGTCCCCGGTCTCCCCTACCAAGAACCTGTCTTGCTATACAATTCAAAAGGAAATCAAGGCATATTAATCCTCAAAGTGGGATACATCAATCAAAATATCACACATTCCTCTGGTCTTCACAAAATATGGAGTTGCTCCCGCATGGGCTAGTAGACACAGTATGATGAACAAAGTTTTATCTGCCTGACATCTTTTGTGAAGATAAAGGAATGTTTGTTATTTCTATTGATGTAACACCCTTTGAGGAGTAATATGCCTTGATATCCCATTGTGTGCATTGAGGCATTATGTTTTCGGGCTGTCCGTCCGTCCGTCCCGTTTTTGTTCTCGCAATAACTAAAGAACCGTGACGGATCAATTTCAAACGTGGGTCATGTATGTATATGGGAGCAAAAATGATCTGATTACAATTTGGGGGTCATGTGGCAAAGGTCACTGAGGTCATTGTATTCATTTAAACGACTCGTACTTGCGATAACTGAAGAACCGTTGACAGATCAACTTCAAACATATTCATAATTTTTTATTACATCATAAGCCATCCTTGCCGAGGTGGCAATAATTCTGACGATATAACTTGAATAGATTTGGGGTCACAATGTCAGAGATGCCACGGTATACATGGAAGTAAAATAATCAACATGAACGTGCCATATGTTTCCGATCTGGCAATGTCGGAGGCATGCCTTCCGACCGTGCGTGGTCAAAGATTTATCTAGTTTATCATCTGTTATGGACCAATGAGACCATCGGTCCAATAGTCGTGTATGTAAGGTTGACAGTTATAAAATTTGTGCTCTACCTATTCAGGAATGAGCTCTTATACAATCAAGGTACATATGGATAAGTCGTTTTTCTGTTTCAGTCAGGAAGGATGAAAAACGGAATTTGGCTTTGCCATTTCATTTTTGAATAAAAAAAAGCAAAATCGCAAAGCAAATAACCTGTTGTGATTTCGTTTTTGGTCATCAAAAACAGAAATAAAAACAGAAGTACCTTTTTTGCTTTTGTGATTTCTATTTTTTTATTTTATATATCAAAAACAAATCACAACACGGTTTTAGCTCTCTGGTTCTGTTTGCATATACCAAAAACAAAATCACAACTCGCTCTGTGATTTTGTTTTAGCACAGCAAAGACCAAAATTGATCTCGTCTCTCTGATTTCTGAAAACCTTAGGTTTCATGAATATTAAAGAGCGTCCTCTACGTCAAGAAAAATATAACTATCTTTAACCAGTGTGAAGTTGGTTACTAATTCACTTACTTATTCAAAATTTTACAAGGACTCTTTTTTCAAAAATCAAAAGGTACCACAAGGACGAGTAGGACACGGGCAATTAAAAAAATTATGTCTCGACTCGGGCAAGTGGGGCTAATAACCTTGTAACTCACTAAATAAGAAATAAACCATGCACTTATTAAGTAAGCCTATGATTACTTATTCAAGATTTTAAAATGACTTGTTCAAAAACTAAAGGTGAATATAGGACAAGTGGCACACGGGCAATTAAAAAATGTAGGTCTCGACAAGGGCAAGTGGGGATAATGACCTTGAAACTAACTAAATAAGAAAACAAAAAATTTCTGGCAAGTACCAGATATGAATTGGCTGGGCACGGACTGGTCCCTCAAGGTAAAAAAAAAGGTCTGGGCAACCCCAAAATACCAAGCTTGCCCCGGCCAAATCGTTTTGAAGACCTCTCAGGTCTTCAAACGAACTAGAAACGGAAACAGGGACAATTAATTTTATAAATTGTTTAAACGAATCCTAAAAGATTTCCAGTGGCCTGAGAGGTCCTCAAAAGGATTTGGCCGGGGCAAGCTGGGTATCTTTGGGTTGCCCAGAACATTTTTGACCTTGAGGGCTCAGCCCCTGCCAGGCCATATCATATATGTTACTTGCCAGGGGCAAGTTCTTTCAGGATCCGTTTAATGAATTTGATAGAATTACTTGTCCCTGTTTCCAGTGTCCTGAGGGGCAACCTGGGTATCCCGTGGATGCCCAGACCCTCCTAGACCTTAAGGTACCAATCCCTGCCCGGCCATTTCATATCTGGTACTTGCCAAGGGGCAAGATCTTTTAGGATTTGTTTAAAGCAATTTAAAATCACTTGACCTTGTTTCCTCGTGTGCTGAGAGGTCCTCAAAACGATTTGGCAGGGGCAAGCTTAGTAGCCTATCTTTGGGCTGCCCAGACCATTTTTTACATTGAGGGACCAGTCCCTGCCCGGCCCTTTCATATCTGGTACTTGCCAGAAAGTTTTTTTTTTCTTATTTAGTTAGTTTCAAAGTCATTAGCCCCACTTGCCCGTGTCGATATCTACATTTTTTTAATTGCCCGTGTGTGCCACTTGTCCTTGAGGCACCTTCTGTATTTTTGAAAAAGGTCGTTCTAAGGCTTAGATTAAGTGCATGTGGTATTTCTTATTTAGTGAGTTTCAAGGTCATTAGCCCCACTTGCCCATGTCAAGACCTATATTTTTTAATTGCCCGTTTGCCACTTGTCCTTGATTCACCTTTAGTTTTTAAACAAGTCATTTTAAAATCATGAATAAGTAATCATAGGCTTATTTAATAAGTGCATGGTTGAGTTACAAGGTTATTAGCCCCACTTGCCCGAGTCGAGACATAATTTTTTGAATTGCCCGTGTCCTACTCGTCCTTGTGGCACCTTTTGATTTTTGAAAACAAGAGTCGTTTTTTTTTGGATTTGTAACTGAATTAGTAACCAACTTCACACTGGTTAAAGATAGTTATATTTTTCTTGACGTAGAGGACGCTCTTTAATATTCATGAAACATAAGGTTTTCAGAAATCAGAGAGACGAGATCAATTTTGGTCTTTGCTGTGCTAAAACAAAATCACAGAGCGTGTTGCGATTTTGTTTTTGGTATATGAAAACAGAAGCAGAGAGCTAAAACCGTGTTGTGATTTTGTTTTGATATATAAAATAAAAAAATAGAAATCACAAAAGCAAAAAAAGGTACTTTTGTTTTTTATTTCTGTTTTTGATGACCAAAAACGAAATCACAACACGGTTTTTGCTTTGCGATTTTGTTTTTGTGTTTTCAAAAATGAAATGGCAAAGCCAAATTCCGTTTTTCATCCTTCCTGACTGAAACAGAAAAACGATTTATCCATTTGTACCTTGATTTTATACCCCGTCACACTGAGCTCGTTCCTACTACGTCCTTGCAAATTTTGCCGAACGGGCATAGTCTGTGTGTAAACTGAGTGGACGTAGTAAATACTTCTTACGATCTGTTTAGGAACTTCATGGACTAGCTCGGTCGGATTTTAAAAAAAGTGTTAAAAAAAATCGGGCGCCCATCTCGTCCTAAAATTTAACGGGGTGGCAACGTACCTGAAACGAGATGGACGTACTACAAACGAAATTGCCGTACTTAAATCGTTCTAAAGATGTGCTTGGACGTCTTACAAACGAGCATTGTATATTCATTATTCAAGTTCTAAAATTAAACGTAGTGACAACGTTCCTTAAACGAGTAGGACTTACTCTGAACGAGAAGGACGTACTACGAACATATGTTTCAATTTTTAAACAGAACGGCATGTCATAATTCCCGTCACACTGAGCTAGTTCTCACTGCGTTCTTGGTAGTTCTTGGGGAACGGGCTCAATCTGTTTACACACGGACTGAACGTAGTACACACCTTTTAGAATCTAGTGCAGACCGTTTACAATCTGTTTACGAACTTGGCGAACGGGCCCGAACGGAAAGAACGGAGAGGCATTCCGATTTTTTTGAACATGTTCAAAAAAATCGTACTGGCTTCCAGTTCTAAAATTAAACGTAGTGACAACGTTCCTTAAACGGGTAGGACTTACTCTGAACGAGAAGGACGTACTACGAACATGGTACCCAACTTTTATCATGCTGCACATAGGCACTTTTAGTGACGGTTTGGACGTGCTACGAACGGTATAGAGTGATCGAGCCGTTTACTCGGTGTAAACTGGATAACAACGTATTGTGGACGCGGTAAAGACGGAATTGACGTAACGAGAACTATTGATGATCTGCGTAGTATCGTATTCAAGAAATTATTTTTCAAAGTTACAAGTTCCAACCCGACCAAAGCCCGTTCAGCATTTTTTTAAAGAACGGGCAAGAACGTTATAAAACGTTATAGAACGACCTCAGTGTGACGGCCCCCTTAAATAGTAGCCTCCAGAATAGACAGAACATTCCCAATTTTCTCAATATCACCTACAAGACCAACAAGAAAATTTAATATAATTTCTTTATATAATTATGAATTAATTTTGAATAATTATTTCCTTCCCATGTGAGCTAAGGCTCAATGCTTAATCTCTTCGATACTTTGGATGGTGAAGAATATTGTTTGAATCTGTATATTCTATATTTAGGCATGCACTTGAAATCTTGAGTAACATTGTTTATTTTCTCTGCAGATGCTTTCTGGGTATTAATCCACCTACTGGTTCCAAGAAGGGAGGAAAGAAGTCAAAGGTCCATTCTGGTGTGATGAAACTAGCCAACAGCCTGACAACATTTGAAAGTGAGTGGTCATGTGGGCAGTAACTGTCATTATTTGGAAGCGTCAGATATGTTAAACAGCTGTAGAAATATTGAAAGGAGCTTCGGTTGGATCAACAAGTTTGTTCGATTTATCTCTGTATGGGCTTTTTGTGTCATTCTGCAATTCACCTGTAATGATCTCAGTAGAATGCAAGCATCACTTATTGGGACCATGTTTTTGGCTATGTTTTGTTTGTTTGTGTTTCAAGTTGTCTTTATGATTGCAGGCTTGTTCCCAAATTTATCTTAGCATTTATCATTATTTCATGCAGATTATTTTTTTTTTGGAAGATCTTGTACTGGCATTGTAAATTGCAAGAGAAATGTAATTTCATAATGTCTATTTCCTATTTTTTTGTTTCATGTAAAGGGCCATTCCCCCCAAAGTATTAAACTAAGAGCAGTCATTGACATCTCTACACATAAATAATGTTTCCTTTCCTATTTGATCCTACATTATGTTTGAGACTTATCGTAGGTTTTGAGGTGGCAGGTTATGACTAATTTTGACTTTTATGTTCAGTGATGCATGTATATTGTGTAGTCAGTGTGGGCTAATAAGACTCATATGGTCTTGTGGTAGGGAAATTTTGTTCAGCAAGTACATGGATGGGACTTACACAACTCAAGTCAATTTTATAGTTCTTTGTGATGTATTTACGTAACGCACAACATTGCTCTATTACTTTTTAATTCAGGCCAATAGAGCGTGTTATTGTTTGTTAAATTAAAGATAATATGGCAAGGATCTACCATTTAGGACAAAAACTTCACATGCCTGTCTTTTAGAGGAATAGAGATGCCTCTTAAATGTCAATATTTTGTCTGAAACGTAACTTATGTAACGTGGAATGGCCCTCAAGCAGATGGTACTGAAAGTTTTGTCTACAGGATCTTGATAAATTGTTCATACCTGACAAATGTCACAAAGACCATTATTCTAATTAAATGTTTGTGCAGAATAATTTGCTGATCTCATTACTCCTGCAGATTTGTATTTATATATATGTGTTGATACTCCTCAAGAAAGGTGTTTACATGTTTGATCCTTCTTTCAAGGAAATTTCCCATTGACTTACACCACTCTTTGCAGCATGTTTGCTTTCAATCAGAAATGCTATAAAATCATTTTTTTTTTATTCCAGAAAAATTGTCAACAGGGGAATGAAACTTTGGTATTTTAATTTTTTTTAAGTAATTTTCCGTAAAAATGTGTCAAGTGTTAATGAAAGGAAATACTGTTTGTTATTTATTTTTCTTCAATATGAACATACAATTTAAGATACAAATTTGTTGCATTCGTGCTACCAGATTTGAACTTTGCTCAAAGCCCAAATTCCAGTAAGAGGTGATAATAGTTCGGTGTTACAAAGTTTTTTTTTTTATGCAGGTCTCAGAAATGGCTCTGAATTGACAATGTTGAGCCTCAAAGACTCTTGTTTATTGTTTTTCTTCATCCCTGTCTGTCTTTCTTGTTTTTTCTTGGTTTTTTCATATTTTCAGTTCACAACATTTTAGTTACCCTTGAATTGTAAATACATGTATGATGTAAGAAGGAAAACATAAATTTATTAGTGAACGTTATTTGAAGGTTTTACATACTCTCTAACATTCCTCTTATTTTAGTTAAAGTGCCGTTCCTTATGAAAAGAAAATGTTTTGAATTTAAGAGGAGGAATGACTACCTTGGTTAATGATTTATAATACATTATGTAAAAGGACTTATTTTAATGTGTGTATAATTGCACACATTTACATCATGTTTTAGAGGTAGAAGAAGAAGTAGGAAAAAGAGGTAGAATAAGAATGAAGATAAGAAGAAGGGGGAAAAAAAGATAAGTAACCAGTACTAATGTTTGAGTGGCATATTATTCTTAATATAGGATTAATTAAGGATGACATAAACCTTGTTTTAACATGAAAAATATGAGTTTTGTATGAGAGCCCACATTTTGGATTTCCTGTACATTTTATCGCACCTGTATACTTTTCTTTGGTTTTTATATGTTAACCTTGACAAATTTGCGAAAGGTCTGTACAAAACCTGTAGGTATTTTTTTTAAAGATGAAGTTAATTTTTTTTTTGTATTATAATAAATTACATATTATTTGTAACCATCTATTCATTGTTCTAAATATATGCATTGGTAATGAATACGGCTACTGATTGTGTATGGGGTGCGGTGCGTGTGTGTTTTTGAACATGATATGTGTATAGAAGGGAATGAATAATACAGGAACAAGGTGTCATTTTACTAGAACATATATTAATGATACGGGGGTTCTGTTCAATTACAGCATGACATATACAAAATTTCATTTCATTGCAGGAAAGTCAGTGTTAAAAAACAGGCATTTAACATGAATTTGTAGTATGAAAACGGGAATCATGCTGGAATACAGCATGGAAAATTAAAGAACGACATTGTATTATTACAAATTATTACAGTTGAAAACAAGGTTTCCATTTATTTTACAGCATTCGATTACACATGAACACAAGAAAAGGCTGTTAAATTACAGATTGAAAAATACAAGAATCACATATTTTAACAGGTAAGTCCATGAAGAATAACAGGAATTCCTTTAATTTTACAACATTTCATTGCCTGATGAATACAGTCCGGGACCGTTAATTTACAGGGCACCTAACATGTTTTTTTAGTTGAGTAGCGTTTTATGTTTAGCACAATTTCAAATTGATTTATTGTGAGAATTCTTCATATTTCATTTACAAAAGTGTAATTTAATAATAAGTAACTGTCTTTATTCAAACATTTTGCCTGTATCCCTTTATATAGCAGGGATCGAAAGTTAACCAGTAGTAATAGGGCCTTCATGTAGGATAGCATAGGTTATACTTAACATAGGATAGGATAGGGTAGGACTCATTGTTAATGTAAACATGTTTCTATGAGTTGTTATCTGAAAATGTCCAACAGATTTTATTACACTGTGATATCATAATCAATTTCTTATTGGTCCAATAGAAAATGTCTATTGGACCAACATAAAAAAAATTATAATGGTCCAATAGAAACCAACAGAAAATGTCTATTGGTCCATTAGAAATTTCTAATGGTTTCTGTGGGTCCCATATTTCATATTCCCTATTGAAACCAATAGAGACCAATAGCTCTATTGGTTTCTGATGGTCCAATAGGCTATTGGAAATTCGATCTGGGGTGCGTTACGCAGTTCGGTCAAAAGATTGTTGACTGCGATTGGTCAAATGTTTATGAAGCTGACGATGTCAATCTTAATGTGAATTGTTTTACTCGACCCTGCTTCCCTTGATTGACACATACTTTTCCGACGCGAAAGGTCAAGATGCATGAAGATGACAAACGTGGATCACGCCGAGAATTAAATCTCTGATCAGGAAACGTCAAAAAGCAACAGCAGCAAATAAAACGGCTTGTTGGCACCAGCTTAGGAATAAAATAGCGAGATCTATCGACAGAGCAAAACGTTCTTTCTACGTGAAGGGTACAGAAGATGAAGAAGTCTAATCCTCCGCAGTGGTATAGAAATATCAAATCGATGATCTTTCCAACTGGGACAAAGGCAACTACGATAAAGGCAGATGGGATAAACCAGCTGGACTTCACTGGGATAGCAAATAAAATCAATGAGACTTTTCTGAATATTGCTAACGATATAAAACGACTGGACACGACACTACTACCATCGTTTTTACCTGCCCCTAAACCTCTTCCAACTGTCCAACCTGGGAAGTGTTTCATGAACTCCGTAAAATTAATCGCCGAAAGGCTCTCGGCCCAGATGGCATCCCGTCTAGATCATCTCGGAGTTCGCATAACGAATTGTGTGTCCCGCTCATCACATCTTAAATGCTCCCTTCAACCAGACACAAGTACCGAGTCGCTGGAAAAGGGCAGTCATTGTCCCATACCAAAAAACCCTAAACCAACTATTGATGAGTTACGACCCGTATCCTAACTGATCATTTCTCGAAAATAATCGAAAAGTTTATAGCCCGCTTGCTCCTCAGTGACATCAACAGCAGTATCGTCGAATCACAGTTTGGTAATAGAAAAGGTTGTTCGACTGCTCACTACTCATTGATCTCCTGAACGCTATCTACAGTAACCAGACAAACCAAAGACCGTGTCAACGTTAATAGCTACCGACTTAAGCATTCGACAGGATAGAACATCGCCTTGCGATTACCAACTTGCTTAAGATGAACGCTTCACCATCTATCGTTGCTTGGATTGGAAGCTTTCTTTCTGATTGCGAGCAGTGTGTGTGAAGTATATGGTCACCTACTCTTCGTGGACAAAGGTGTCGGCCGGGGCTCTCAAGGGACCGCCTTAAGCCCAATGATTTTTCTGTATATGATAAATGATGCCTGTCAGAACTGTGAACACCCCAATTGGAAGTACGTTGATGATCTTTCCATTATTAGAGTGTAGGAAAGTGAACAAACCCTCCACGATCCAGAACAGTGTAAATAAACTTGAACAGTGGACAAACCAAAATAATATGAAACTAAACCCCCCAAAACGTGTAGTAATGGACATGAACTTCATGCGTTCTGAGGTTATCGCTCCTAAGATACGCATCGGGGAATATGAACTGAGTGAAGTAACAGTTGTGAAACTATTAGGAGTACTTGTTCAAAATGACCTAAAGTGGTCAAATCAAGTAAATGAAATGGTCAAGCGAGCAAACAGAAGGCTGCACATGCTTAGGATTCTGAAAGGATTTAAACTCCCTGCAACTGATCTGATAACTGTTTATTGTTCTTATATGTACGCCCCGTTGTAGAATACTGTGCCCCAGTTTGGCATCCCGGGCTGACAGCAAACCAAAATACACAAAATCCAAAAAAGAGTGTGCTGCCTTGTGCTTGGTCAGCAATACATTAGTTACCAGCAAGCACTGGAACTGTTGGGAATATCAAGACGGCAAAAGTTGACACTTGATCTAGCTAAAGGATTGACGAGACCGTCATCGAACTTTGGTCACTGGCTTCCCCCTATGCGCTCGGCTGCCATTGGCCGATCGCTCCGAAATGCCCAATCTCACACTGAAATCTTCTGCAAAACAGAGCGCTACAAAAACAGCGCCCTTCCTTATTTGATAAGGCTATTGAACGAAACTTCGAAACCAAAAACTTGATATTTCCAATGTACGGCAGTACTCGCAATGCAAACATTATGATTCATCATGTTCATAGCAGAATTATAACATATATTCCCTTTTTTAGACATTGATAATAACGTTTATATCTAAGTCAGTTTTCAACTATATATTAATTTTTGTATACATGTACACAATTACGAAGAGAATGCGTTTGAGATATATAAATTCTTTAATCATTAAACACTGAAACTGAAATGTACATAAGTATAAAAAAATTATATACTCACCTGCTTTTATGTGTTGATACATATTTTCTACACATCTATTAACTGTTTCCATTTGTGACTAGGAAATCCGGATAAGTACTGATTAATATCTTCTTATTTAAAGGTTTATATCCTTGTTTTTTACTATTAATTTTGTTGTGCATATTTGTCCTTATATCTAATAGACTACGGTTGGATATTTAATATTTCACCCATTAAACACAAAACGATATCCATATATCTATTCACTGACATGATATTAAAACAATTTTTAAAAGGTCATTAGCCACACCCATACATTACATTTTACAAATTTGGTTAAAAATATACAATAGTCGTTAATTATTGCTAATTTCCTTTGTTTTTGTTTTATTTCTAAAGTTATTGGGAAATCTATACTAATTCCAACATAGCTCAACTATAAAGATTTTATTAATTTGTTATTGCACATTCCTTAACCCAGTATGTAAAGCAATTTGTGCACCTAGTATTTACCTTTTTGTTAATCATTTAATTTAATAGCTCTTAACACCAAAAGTGTTAATCGAGAGTTTATCGAACTCTCGACGAGACTACATATGCCACGCCCCGTCTAGACTGCCCAAGACATTTGGGCTGTCATCCAGTTTTATTTATCGGCGTGGGTTACGTGGCATTTGGTCCGCCCTTAGCGCATGCTCTTGTTTTTTCATCACTTCGCAATTCGTTCGTGATTTCTATCCGAAAAGCATCTTCTTCTTTTGAACTCAATTTTGTTCACGTTTTGTTTCCAATTTTATTAATTTCAAACTTCATTTGTTTCGTCCGGCCGGCTCCACTTATTCAAGTTTTGTGGAATTTACCTTCCATATCTACCACTTCCAGTGATCTGTTCTTTGTTTTTGTGAACGTTTCGCTGGTTTCTGCTCTTCGAGCCCAGGTATTTATTTGAAAGCTTCCCTGTTGGGCCTAAGAGTATAGCATTTTGCTTCATTTCGTCTCGCTCTATTATTTTCGAGCACTAGTGATTGTCAGCTTTTGATATTTAGCTTCCAACTGCGTTTGTTTTGGATTTCTTTACATTATTTGACTCGTATTAATTCAACATGCCCAAGACCAAGAAGGGAAGTAATTAAGGGAAGCACCAAAACGGCTACTAAGTCAACGACGAGGACCCGTCGATCTCCATCAGCTGTGGTATCCCAAGCACCAACACCCGATGCCGAGCCGCTGGACGAAGTCGTCAACCAAGCGGAATCATACCGATGAGTTTAACCCATTGGGGGCTCCTTTGCCCTTGTTAACCCCTCTAACATTGACTCTAGTCAGGTTTTTGCCATCCCTAGCGCTGGTGAACATACCTCCCCTGCTAACCTCCCTCCCCCTCCGAACTCTGGCTTATCTATGAGTTAGGATGAGATTTTTCCCGCCCAACCAATGCTTGCCTGCGTGTGTGACGAGTTTCATGGGTGGGGATCTTTCCATCGGTTGAAAGAGAAGATTTGGAGGGGGGAGTTTGTAGAGTTAGGGTCTCTGTTAAAAAGGGACAGCGCTGTGACGCCAGGCGATTCCAGCCTGCAATCTTTCAGCCTGTTTGCCTCTGGTACAGCTGTAATGCTCTCCCTCAAACTAAAAGCGCCAGTAATTTCCAATATCGAGCAGTGGACGTCTGCATTCCTTGTATTTGCCTCCATTTATTTGGAAAAACATTCTTCGTGAGCGCGCGAATTACTCAAATATATGGACATTGTTCGCTCGGTGGTGCGCTTTGGTTCCTATAATTGGCACACTTATGATATTCAATTTCGTTTAAGACAAGCGCGACGCCCGACAAGATCTTGGGCGATCATAGACACGGAGTTGTGGTTAACGGTAGCTACTACCCCAGGCCAAGCGAGTTTTCCTGCCTACGATCGAAACCAGTCCTTTCTGCCTTTCGAGCGTACAGCACGGCGCGGAAACTCAGCGGTCTCCGGTCATTTCGGGCGCCAGGGGGCACCGCGGAACTTTGGCACCCCCACCAATAGTCCACGCCCCCTCCCGATCTGCTACGCGTTCAACGCCGGGTCATGTAAGCGACCAACCTGTCGCCATGGTCACCGATGCGGCCGGTGTAATTCGCCAGCGCATGGTTCAAACTCTTGTACAGGCCCCTCCACTAGCAACAGACAGAAGCCCGGCTCCAACTCCAATCAAGCTTAAGAATATGCTCCCCTTTCTGTACTGTTACCCACATCACAAGGAATCTCAGATAATTAGTTCGGGGTTTAAAGGGGAATCCAACCCAAGGAGAGAATCAACCTTACAGGACAGAGGAAAATGAGAGGAGCAATCTAAAAAAAGTTTCATCAAAATCGGTTATCAAATAAGAGAGTTATGGAAGTTTGAAAAGTCTAGTTGTTCCTTCTATGGGGATCCTCAAATTGGCATCATCGGCTTCAAAATGGCCGATCTTATGGACAACTCTCCATTCGTTTTGTACACAAATTTTCAGATTTTCCCCATTTTCTTTCGAAATATATCTTCTTTACTTCTGAGCTCAAAATATGTCATGGGAAAATATATTTCACACAACATATCTTGAGCTCAGAAAGAGGTCAGATATATTTCGAAAGAAAATGGGGAAAATCTGAAAATTTGTGTACAAAACAAATGGAGAGTTGTCCATAAGATCGGCCATTTTGAAGCCGATGATGCAAATTTGAGGATCCCCATAGAAGGAACAACTAGACTTTTCAAACTTCCATAACTCTTTTATTTTATAACCGATTTTGATTTTAAAAAATAATAAATTGCTTCTCTCATTTTCCTTTTTTCTGTAAGGTTGATTCTCTCCTTTGGTTGGATTCCCCTTTAAGCACGTTTTTTCGTTGGGTTTTGATGGTGTTCGCTGCCCTACATTATCTCAGAATTTACAATCTGCTAGGGAACATAAAGATATTCTAATGGACAAATTTCAGAAAGAAATTAACTTAGGTAGGATAGTTGGTCCTTTTCCATCACCGCCCTTTGCAAATTTTCGTTGCTCCCCCATTGGTCTCGTTCCCAAACGTGCACCAGGGGAATTTCGCCTTATTCATCATCTTTCTGCGCCTCGCGGTTCATCGGTCAATGATTCTATAGATCCTGAATTATGCTCTGTATCGTATACTTCTTTTGATGAGGCTTTAAATCTTGTTGCACAGGTGGGTCGTAATGCGTTAATGGCTAAGGGGGCCGTCACACTGCGGTCGTTCTATAACGTTCTATAACGTTCTTGTCCGTTCTTTAAAAAATTGCTGAACGGGCTTTGGTCGGGTTGGAACTTATAACTTTGAAAAAAATAATTTGTTGAATACGATACTAGGCAGTTCATGAATAGTTCTCGTTACGTCAATTCCGTCTTTATCGCGTCCGCAATACGTTGTTATCCAGTTCAGACCGAGTAAAGAGCTCGTTCACTCTATAACGTTCGTAGCACGTCCAAACCGTCACTAAAGTGCCTATGCGCAGCATGATAAAAGTTAGGTACCATGTTCGTACTACGTCCTTCTCGTTCAGAGTAAGTCCTACCCGTTTAAGGAACGTGTCACTAACGTTAATTGTTAGAACTGAAGCCAGTACGTTTTTTAAAACATTTCAAAATCGGAAATGCCTTTCCGTTTCTCTCCGTCGGGCCCGTTCGCACAAGTTCCGTAAACAGATTGTAAAACGGTCTGTACTAGATTCTAAAAAGGTCTGTACTACGTTCAGTCCGTTTGTACAGATTGAGGCCCGTTCAAACAAGAACTATTAAGAACGCCAATGAGAACTAGCTCAGTTGTGACGGAATTAATGACAGCCGTTTGTTTAAAAAAATTGAAACGTATTGCTATTCGCAAGCCCATGCTATAAAAGTCCCTGAGCAGATTGGAATAGTCTCAAAGAACGTCCAATTCGTGTGTACATAGATTAAGCCGCGTTCTGCAATAATGTCAATTAACATATGGTAAGAAATTGTTCAGTGGTAATATGGTGTATAGCGATAGATCAGCTATTTGATTGGCAATTGTTACAATACAGAAATCTCACAACTTTTAGAATAATATGAAAAAACGGCCATGTCAGAAAAAGAACGCGTACATTGACGCTAATTATTTGTGGATAAGAATGAGCAACGTTCGTAATTACAGTCCCTCAATACGTCCAATCACCGTCTTTGCCCTCGTCTGCAGTCCGTTTGTATCTAGTTAAAAATCGGTGAAAAAGGACCGTTTCCACGAAAACAGAGCCCAGTCTGAAACAATCCAAACGTACCCCAGTTAGTTTCAACGCGTTTTATCAGCTTCCACTCGTTTCCAAATGCGTTTCGTCCGACCTAACTAGTTCTGGGTTGGTTTTAATCCGTCAAAAATCCGTTCTTTACTCGTTCTTACGTCGACCAAACGGCCTCCAGAAAGTTCATCTCGTTCTTACTGCGTCATTATCCGTGTCTAGAAAGTATTGAATGCAAATGCGTGTCCGTTTCCCCTAAAAACCCTAGCCCGTTTTTGCAAGACCTCACATATCATGCGTCTTCGTAACTTCAAGCTAATAATGAATGTACAATGCTCGTTTGTAAGCACATCTTTAGAACGATTTAAGTACGGCAATTTCGTTTGTAGTACGTCCATCTCGTTTCAGGTACGTTGCCACCCCGTTAAATTGTAGGACGAGATGGGCGCCCGATTTTTTTAAACACTTTTTTGAAAATCCGACCGAGCTAGTCCATGAAGTTCGTAAACAGATCGTAAGAAGTATTTACTACGTCCACTCAGTTTACACACAGACTATGCCCGTCCAGCAAAATTTGCAAGGACGTAGTAGGAACGAGCTCAGTGTGACGGGGGTATAAAAGTGACATCAAGTCTGCTTTTCGTTTGCTCCCTGTCCATCCCTCGGATTTCGTATTGCTTGGTTTTCGCGTCAATGGCGAATATTATAGGTGCTTGCCAATGGGGTCTTCTATTTCATGTGCACATTTTGAACGCTTTAGCACTTTTCTCGAGTTTTGTTGCCGTAGGCTTGCCAATCTAATCGTATTTTGCATTATTTGGATGATTTCTTTTTTGTTGGCGCAACGCGAGGGGAATGTGAATCATCCATGAGGTGTTTTATGGCTATGTGTGAATCGTTCGGTGTGCCGATTGCTAGCGAGAAAACTGAGGGGCCTGTTCCGACTATCACTTTCTTAGGGCTTGAGATCGACGCAGCTGCGCTCCAGGTGCGCGTCCCTTGGGATAAGGTAGTTTCATTGCAGTCACTTTTGTCTCGCTTTGCAGCGAAACAGAAGGTAACTTTGCGCGAATTGCAATCGCTGTAGCCTTAACTTTGTGTGTAGGGCAATTGCGCCAGGCCGAGCTTTTTTGCGACGGCTTGTGGATCTCACTCGGGGTGTGCGCCATCCACATCACCGTATCCGATTGGCTAGCGGGGCGAAGGCGGATTTAGAGGCGTGGTCACTGTTCTTGGCGAGCTTTAACGGGGCGGTCATGTTCTCTAATCCTACATGGATCACTAATGCTCAGTTTCAGTTTTTTACAGACGCTGCGGGTAGCATTGGTTTCGGTGTTGTGTTTCAAAACAGGTGGGCACAGGGTCGGTGGCCTCCTGAAGTCTTAGCACGTGGCTACTCCATAGGTTTTCTTGAATTATTTCCAATAATCGTGGGTGTTCGTTTGTGGGGGGCCCAGCTAGCAAATATGAAGGTTATTTTCTGGTCTGACAATCAGACAGTTGTTCATGTTGTTAATTCACAAACCTCTAAATGTCCCCACATTATGAAGCTCGTTAGGTCATTGGTTGTTCTTTGTTTGCAGCATAATATTATGTTCAAAGCTCGCTACGTACCTGGCTCATGCAACGAAATTGCTGACTCACTCTCTCGTTTTCAGATGGACAGGTTTCGGCGCCTAGCTCCAAGCGCAGACCTCATCGGAGAAAAGCTTCCATCCACCCCGTCTCTGGGAGAGCTTCGTTTAGAGAGGGAGGGTTTACTACTAGCTTCGCGGGCGGCTAATACTAATACAGCTTACAACCAGTCATGGACTGCTTTTAATATATTTATTTTGCAGTATCATTATGATTTAAGTTCAGGCCCTTCTATTGAACAGGTTGCCCAGTTTATTTGTTATCTCTCTTGGAGTGGGTATGCTGGGGCGACAATTTGTACCTATATCTCGGGTATTGCCTTTGTAATGCAAACATTAGGGTGGCAAGATGTAACATGTTCATTTATTGTTCGCCGCCTTTTGGACGGTTGTAGGCGAAAATACGCTTGTTGCGATACTAGGTGTCCCATCACACTCCCTACTTACATGACTTAAGAGTCCATCATCGATTCATTAGTTCATACTTGCACGAATTCATACGAGCAAGCCCTGTTCCGAGCAGCTTTCCTCGTATCCTTTTTCGCTTTCCTAAGGGTTGGGGAGGTTGTTTCCCTGTCTCAGGGTGACATTTGCATACGACATGTACGAGGCGAGGGCAATCTCGCTATAAAGCTACAGCTAACAATTAGGAGGTCCAAAACAGATCAAATTGGGAGGGGATGTCTAGTGGTGGTGCCTACAAATTCTAATGCTGCTATGTGTCCAGTTCGCGCATTTCATAACTACTTAGCTTTTAGAGTCCCTCAGGGTTCGGCATTTTTTCGGCATTTTAATTCGCAGCCGTTAACGAGACACAAGTTTAGTGCAAATCTTAAAAGAGCTATCTCTTTTTTGGGGTTGCCTGTTGCCTTCTATTCATCTAATTCCTTTCGCATCGGTGCCGCCACATCCGCTGCTATGGCAGGAGTGCCTGATGTTTGCATATAGAGCATGGGTCGCTGGGCTTCACATACTCACAAGCGGTATATTCGTCCTAATAATGCTAATCCCTCTACCCAACCAATTTAAATCCTTATTGAGACTTGGATATGTTCACCGATGTTGGGTCATTAGTTGTTAGAATGCAGGAATTAAAGGTGCCCTCACACTACGGCGTGTTGAGCTAACGTTTGACCTGCGTTCTTGGAATTTGGTGTGTACGTTCGAAAACGTTGCTACTCGTTATTCATACGCAATTAGTCATTGTCTGAACGCAAATGTACGCTGAGATAAATTCATAATTTATTACACGTTCACAGTTTTTAGCGTTTTCTAGCGCGTAACAC
This sequence comes from Paracentrotus lividus, assembly GCA_940671915.1. NCBI lineage: Eukaryota > Metazoa > Echinodermata > Echinoidea > Camarodonta > Echinidae > Paracentrotus > Paracentrotus lividus. The sequence continues at coordinate 25,086 of CALNVZ010002466.1, read as the reverse complement.
CGCACTTATCAATAGGTTCTGTATGCGCTGGGCATTAGCAGTGTGAACGTTATGCGCGTTGGATGTTCGTTCCCTTGTCGTTCTCTATTCATCCAGCGTGTAAAGAGTCAATACATATATAAATCCCAATCACATTAATTTAAGGAGGATTATTGTTAGTCACATTAATCACCCACGATTTCCTTTCTTATGGTGGCCCTCCACACTGAGCGTGTTGATGGGCTACGTGTGTATTCTAGCGTTCACGATTTCACTCGGAAAATTTGACTGATGTCCAAAATACGCTCAAGGAACGCTCCATTTTCCGTGTCCAAAATGTGAATTTTAATGAGCTCTAAACGACTCGAGAAGCGAAAAATAGCGTAGGTAACGACGACTGCGCGCGACTTTAGCGTCCACCTAACGATTGCCTAGCGTTAGCCAACGACTGAACAGCTGATGTCCAACTTATTCTAGCGTGTTTGGACCGTGTAAGAACGTAGGAAAACGCCAACATGTGCGTATTGAGTACACGACTGCCCGACGTTCGTGGAATGTAATTGCATTTTCGCGTACGTTTCATGAGCGGGGACTGTCGTTCGAAAATCGTTGGCAAACGTATGGAAAGCGTTTGCTATTCGTTTGGTATTTACGCAAAGAAAACGCAGAGGAACGCGAGGTCAAATTTTTTGATTTTGACATGTTCAAATTTGGGGTAACAGTTGTTCTTTATAAAGACGCTTTGAAAAGCGCGGGCATTCGGCTACTGAACGTTTAGACGTTTGATGAACATTCCTTCATTGTTCGAAGTGCGTCCACTCCACAACCACGCAGAGAAATTTTGTTTATATGTTTTTTTACCCATCCTCATTTTCACCCAAATGGGGGCGTATGTTTTTTACCTTAATATCCTTATGTCACCAAATGGGGCCGCTTTGTGTCATTCGAATAAAATGATTTAAAGCTTATTCTGTTATGCTGTTTGTGCTCAGTTAGTTTCCCTCCCTGTTTATAAGTGCTATTTTACATGTAAAGTAACTATTCGGTATCATGAAATATAAACAATTTTGCGACTTGAAAATATACATGTAATTGTTTTTTTGTGAATATCAGCGTATAAACGTATCTAAAACACTTTAAATGTTAACAAAATTTGGTATTTCATATTTTATTCATCATTTTGGAGCAATTATTACTCCAAAAAACGAAGTTCAAAAGAACACCAGCAGTATTTACACTGTTGTTCATAAGCTTGTGATACTATTATTATTTTTTTATTATTATTGTTTATTTATTTATTATTATTTTCAATAACTATTACTTATTGTTTATTGATTATTGTTTTTTTTTTTTTTTTTTTTTTTTTTTTTTTTTTTTTGGTCTAGCACATCATTTTTGCTCCGCTTAAAATAATTTCTTGAATTTTGTTAGTCCCCTCTCAATCTCGGGAACCTGTGCAGTGGCGGTCCAGACGGGGCGCAGGCAACCCGCACCCCTTCTTTGATTTATAAAAAAAAATATGATGACATATATAATGTTTAGAATTGGGAAAAATTTCGCCTGCACCTATTTTATTTACTCAAATTTTCAGGAGCACCACTCGTTTCAAATCCTGTGAATTCCACTTACTGCTACGGTTATTTCTTAGACGAAAAAAATAAATTGAAGAAAATAATAACAATTGATGTTAAAGGTTTTTTCTCTCTCTCTGTTATTTTACCATAACGGTAGAATATTTTATATTATTTATATTCTTTAACAGTCACACTTTTATTCAACCCTCACTTAGACAAGAAACCCATTGTTTTAACTAGATTTAAGACCAATAGCACCCTACACCTCCAAAATCGATCATGGGATAGCACCGAGGGGCTTTGGTAAGTCAAAAAAAAATTTGACCAGAATGGGATTGTGTGGATGACAGTACTTTTTTTTCAATTAACTATTCAATACCCGGTCATGTTTTACGAAAAAATCCCAATATAAAAAAAAAAATAATAAAAGTACACATCAAAATTATTAATGTGCGGCTGGATCAATAAAAAAAAAATCCACCCTTTTGACCACAGTGTAGTTAAAATGTAATTTTTTCTATCTCAAGAAACATACCATCTTATAACACCCTAATATTATTGAGTTGTAGATGTAGGTGTAAAGAGTATGACCCCTTAGTCTGATTAGGGGGTGAGAAATTAAAAAATATATTTTATCTAATATGAAACAAGCCCGGTCATTTATTAGGATCATCTTTGATAAAAAAGCAAGCGTGATTTTTTTTTCACCCATCAATTTATTTTGAAATTTAAGTGCTCAAAAAAAAAAAATCATAATTATGAGGGGTATAATACCTCAGGATAATAGGAAAACAAACACAGGAAAAACAAAACTGTTTCTGCAGTTATCTGAATTGATGACTGTTCAACACTAACATGCCTATACAATGAATAATATTCAATGAATAAACAATTTTTGCCCATAAATAGAGATAAACAGCTTCCCACAAACCCCCACCCCCAACAAAAAGGAAAAAATTTGCCACATGATTTCCCAAACGACTTTTGTCATTATAAAACTTTGAGCTTTTCATAATCTCAATACTCAAAATGCATATCATTTAGTTTCTTTTCCTATTTCATCTTCCACTCTTCTCCCATTATATTAATATACATTCGTTATCTTCATCCTTCTTCCCTATAACTCTCTCTCTCTCTCCTCTCTCTCTTCTGTCTGTTTTCTTGTGCTGTTTTTCATTCTCTTTACCTCTCTTTCCTTTTTGTCTTACCCAGGTCTCCTTATCTGTGTTTCTCTTCCGTTTCCCTCATTCTTTCCCTGTGGTCCAAGGCTTTTGGTATTTATTACTTATCCTAGATACATCATAATAATACCCACTGACGAAATTTTCTAACATACTCATGGATGACTAGACTAATTACTAATAATAGAATTACATTTTATGTATCACTTCTATACATGTATCCTACTCGGTTTTATAAGGGGCTTTAATGTTAACTAACTCATTTACAGCTATGTGAGGCGACTCTGAAAGGTCACTTAATCACTCGCAGCATTCAAGTATTATTGATTAATAAACATCATATAATTATAGCTAGTTCCAAATAGAAATAAAGATTAAAGAGACCACAGTTATATTTGAATACATGTCGATTGATGTATCCCATAATATTGAAAAAAAACTTCGAGATAATTAACGCGTTTGGTACGACAGCAGAAACGACGAGGGAAAC
>CALNVZ010002466.1:0-18626 GCA_940671915.1 Paracentrotus lividus | reverse complement strand
AATATACATAATGTAACTATTATTTAGTAATAGTCTATCTGCCATGAAGTATGTTAGAAAAGATTTCGTCAAGTGGTATTATATGATGTATTCTAGGAATAAGTTATAAACCAAAAAGCCTTGGACCCACGGGAAAGAATGAGGGAAACGGAAGAGAAACACAGATAAGGGACCGGTAGACCAAAAAGCGAAAGAGAGGTAAAAAGAGAATGAAAAAACAGCAGCATACAAAAAACAGACAGAACGAGAGAGAGAGAGAGAGAGAGAAAGGGAAGAGAGGAGAAGAGATAACGGAATGAATATAATAAATGGGAGAGAGTGGAAGATGAAAAATAGGAAAAGAAACTAAAAAGGAACATTATTGAGAATTGAGATATGAAACTCAAAAAAGTTTATAATAGACAAAAAGTCGTTTGGAAACATAACATTGGCAAAACATTTTTTCCCTTTTTGTTGGGGTGGAGTTGTGGGGAAAGCTTTGTTTATCTCTAATTTAGGCACAAAATTGTTTTTCTTGATATTATCATTTGTATTGCATGTAAAAGTGTTGAACAGTCAAGCATTCTGATAACGATGAACAGATTATATTTCCTTTATAGATATACTAGTTTTCCCTATGATTGAATCCTGAGGTATTATACCCCCTCATAATTATGATTTTTTTTTTTTGAGCACTGAAATTTCAAATAAATTGATGGGCAGAAAAAAAATCACCTTGCTACCGCTTTTTAAATCAAGATGATCTAATTAATGGACGGGCTTGTTCATATTAGATAAAAATATACTTTTTTATTTCTCCCCCTAATCAGACTAAAGGGTTCATACTCTTTTACACACATTCTACACTCAATACAATATTAGGGTGTCTATAAGATGGTATGTTTCTTGAGATAGAAACATTACATTTTTTAACTACACTGTTGGTCAAAGGTTGGATTTTTTTTATTGATCCAGCCACATAAATAATTTTGATGTGTATTTATATTTTTTTTTTATATGGATTTTTCGTAAACCTGACCAGGGTATGAATAATTGAAAAAAAAGTACTTCATCCACCACAATACCCATTCTGGCAACTTTTTTTTGACTTTACCAAAGCCCCCTCTGTGCTATCCCATGAATCGATTTTGAGTGTCAGGGTTGCATTGTTCTTATGAATCTACGGTTTTAAAAACAATGGTTTCTTGTCTAAGTGAGAGGTATGATAAAGTGTGACTGTAAGAATATAAATAATAAAAATATCTTACCGTTATGGTAAAAACAGAGAGAGAGCAAAAAACCTTTAACAATTCAATTGTTATTATTCTTCATTTTTTTTTTCGTCTAAGAAATAACGCGTAGCAGAAAAAATAGTGGATCCAGGATTTTGAATACGAGTGGTGCATCCTGAAAATTTGAGTAAAAAAAAAAGGTGCAGCGCGAAATTTTTCCAATTCTAACATATATTGTCAATCAATTTTTTTTAAATCAAGAAGGGTGCGGGTCTCCTTGCGCCCCGTCTGGATCCGCCACTGGCCAGGTTCCCCGAGAGTTGGAGTATGGGGGGCGGGGGGGGGACTAAAACAAAATCAAGAAATTTAAGCTCGAGCAAAATGAGTGGCCTAGAGCAAAAAAAAAAAAAAAAAAAAAAAAAAAAAAAAAAAAAAAACAATTAACAAATAAACAATAGTATATGTTATTGAAAATAATAATAAATAAATAAACATAATAATAATAAAAATAATAATAGTATCCAAGCTTAATGAACAACAGTGTAAATTCTGCTGGTGTTCTTTGAACTTCGTATTTTGAGGTAATAAATTGCTCCAAAATTGATGAATAAAATATTAGAAATACCAAATTTTTGTTAACATTTAAAAGTGTTTAGATACGTTATACCTTGATATTCACAAAAACAATTACATGCTATATTTCAAGTCCAAAATGTTTATATTTCTCGATTACCGACATAGTTTACTTTACATGTAAAAATAGCACTTAAACAGGGAGGGGAAAACTACTGAGCACAAAACAGAAAACAGAATAAGCTTTATCTTTATTCCGATTGAACACAAAGCTCCCCATTGTGGTGACAAAGGATATTAAGGTAAAAAACATACGCGCCCATTGGTTGACATGAGAAATTGTGGTAAAAAAACATATAAACAAATTTCTGCTTGGTTGGACGCACTTCGACGATGAAGGAATGTTCTTCAATCCCAAAAACGCTAAACGTTCAAGTGCGAACATGCCCAGCGCTTTCAAAGCTGTCTTTATAAGAACACTGTTACACGCCCAAAATTTTGAACATGTTCAATAATCAAAAATACCTCCAGCCGTTCCTCTGCGTTCTTTTGCGGTTACCAACGAATAGCAAACGCTTTCCTACGTTTGCCAAGCCGATTCGAACGCAGTCCGCGCTCATGAACGTACGCGAAAAGCAATTAAACATTCCACGAACGTCGGCAGTCGTTACTCAATTACGCACAGGTTGGCGTTTTTCCTAACGTTCTTTATAACACGTCCAAACACGCTAGACATAGTTGGACATCGCTGTTCAGTCGTTTGCTAACGCTAGGCCAATCGTTAGGTGGACGCTAAGCGCGCGCAGTCGTCGTTACCTAACGCTATTTATTCGCTTCTCAGTCGTTTAGAGCTCATTAAAATTCCATTTTTGCGACACGGAAAATGGAGCGTTCTTGAGCGTATTTGGACATGTCAAATTTCGAGGTGAAAATGCGTGAACGCTAGACACACGTTACCTCAAACACGCTCTAGTGTGAGGGCACCATAAGAACAAGGAAATCGTTGGTGTATAATGTAGCTAACATAATCTCCTTATTATGTGATTGGATTTATATATGTATTGGACTCTTACACGCTGGTTTGTTATATGAAGGAAAATATAAGGACAATTTTGTTGTTGGATATTTCTTCTAATTTATTCTCAAATTACAGTAGTTAACGACTGTAGCCTTACTTGCTTGCCATTGAACCGCAAGATCAACAGCTGTGTTTTTACTTCGCTGTACAAATGGGCGGAGAAAAACTACATTACGTTGTTTTAATTGAATCTATGGCCAAGAGTTAAATAACGTCAATCTGTTACGTCTATGATCTTATTAACCCCAGTTTTCATACGGTCCCAGGCCCCTCTTCTTTGCCGTTTCTTTATTTTTTGTTCTCCCCAGTGCAGTGACATGCAGTCGCCACCGATGGTGCGCCCTTCATGGAGCGGAGCTTGGAGAGATCCGGGCAGGATTACCACAAACCACGGTGGAGATCCTCTATGGACAGGAAGCGAGAGTCCCCGCCCCATACGCGTGGGTTCTTAATTTCATCCGGAACCTCTTCGCCTCAGCTCACCTGCATTCGAGATCATTTTAAAGCCAGTGATTGTCGCGCTACTGTACGTTTGCTTGATGCACGTGGTACCATCAGTCTATGGAACGCTGGTTTCTTCATTGCATCTGGTAACCTTGCAAGGTCGATTCGAAGCCTGTGATTGTGTCATCTACGCGGGCGGTCATACTTCCCCAGCCATCATGGAAATGTATACCCCTCATAGCCAATAACACACCCTAGGACTTTCCAGTAGCCCTTTTAAACTTTTTTACCTTCCCCCCCCCCCCCCCCACTTCGGCCAAAAGTTGGATTGATTAACTTCTAGGGAAGGCGTGCATTGGCTCGGGCTTGTAGTTCACTTTTAGAGTCAATTATTTCGCTTTTTTTTCTTTTCAATGTTTCATATCCGTGTTGTGGCGGCGGTCCGTACTCCCTGAGTCGGACCGTGTGGCGGAATTTTATTCTTGTTCCACATCACGTTATATGAATCTTTTTACGAATGTAGAATTTGTTTATTAATAGGCCTCCTGAGACAATGTGATTTTTAATTGTTTTACCTTTTTATCTTTTTATGTTTCTTTTGCCTTTCCTCAGGTGAACATTTTAGGGACGGGTCTCGCTCATAGCCTATTCCTCTGGGGCCACTAGCAAAGGAGGGATCGGATGCTTGCATCTAATTATAACCCGTCGGTTCACCATCTTAGTTCAGTTAGCTGTTAGTGAACACAATGTTTTGCCCGCTTTATAAGTTTAACTAGCAGACGGTATACTTTGCTAGATATATATTTATGTTCAGTACTTATAGCGGATGAACTTTTATCTCACATATTGGCCAACATGTCAAGCTGGTGTCCTTGATATGAATGTGATTGATCTTTGTTGAAATTGAGGAATATAGTACCAAATTCATTTTCTCAGGGGGTCTTCACATGTTTGTTGCATGCATTAATATATTCTCTAATTTGAGGTTCGTATATACGTTTAATTTTACATGTCTTAATTTTCGGTGGCCGAGAAAAATCGGCTTGCTTTTTATAAAGCACACTTTTGGTTTTTGACCTTTATTTTGATTTTCGGACATGCTTTTCGGATATTTATTAAATCACGGAAAACCGTATATATATAGTCTCTGTGTTATTTATTTGTCTGGAGTGAGTTAATCAAATATATTTCTGCTAAAGTATCATTGGTGCATATCTGAAAACCACAATCCCCGCAATCAAAGTACCGCATCTGAATAATCGATATTAATTTGTTTTCATTCTCTCCAGGGAATTTTATTCTTCTCACTTGTTTCAAGATTTTTTAATGAGATATATTATTATGGTTTGTAAAGTTTATCATACTTATGTTGATAATGTATGTACCTTGTTTGTATCTTTTTTTAAAAATGTAAATTGTGTGCAATCCAGCCAACGGCTGCAAGATGCAATTTGAAATAAACCATGAATAATACTGCTACTACTACTACTAATAATAATAATAATAAAACCTGCGCACTGATTATTCAAACTGAATTTAGTTCCATATTTATAATACATGTTCATAAAAACATATAGAATCATTTTTTTACAAAGTTAAAAGTAAATGGGGTAATAATAAAAGCCACGTGGGTGGTTGGGATGGTCCCCCGTGACATTTTACGATTTTTGTTTTATGTAAAGGACATGAAAACGGGGCTGAGCAGGAATGTACAAACATTTCATTACCAGGACCACTGGGACAATTACCACCGATATCAACACCAGATCATACGGTACTGTCAAAGCAACTTCCATAATCAAGTTGTGATTATTAAAAAATACATTATCACACATGCGTTTGTAAATTTTAAGGTTAGAGAACAGTTGTTCAGATGTTCAGATATAAGCGAAACGGTTCCCGAACAGTCACATACCCTAACTTATAAAATTCAAAATAAACCATAAATTATCTTCATCTGGTTAATATGCTATACAGTGTGATCCTAAAAAGGGTAACCGAAGTTCAAATTTAAAAAGACATCAGGATTTTTCATAAACGGGGGGGGGGCCCAAAATCGGAATTTCAGATTTTGGTACACCCAAATTTTTTTCCTGTTACAACCGGCGAGCGCAAAGGTACATTTAATAAGTAAGATTAAACGAGAACTTACCTTGTTGAAGTTTAATCATTATTTTATAAGTAATGTAAGGGGAGAATTTACGTCACATGAGAGCCCGCTAGTAAGCGCGCGAGATCTTGACTTCATATCTTAGAAGGCAGAAGTCAGGATCGTGACAGCTTAACAATTGTAAAGGAAGATACTGAGAACTTACCTGTTTGATAACCACTTCAGGGTGGGAGGGTGGACGTAATATCTCCCTTACATTACTTATAAAATATATGATTAAAACTTCAAACAGTAAGTCTCGTTAATCTTACTATTTTATGACGTAATGACGTTTAGATATTACGTCACATGAGAGGTTTGAAGCAATCTGAAGCGATCTGAACAAAAAACGTAGTCAACAGAATCATTTACATGAAAATTTACCTGAAATAATCATGTTTCATCTTCAGTTGCAATCACTGCTGATGCAAAATCTTCTTAAGTAGTACACTTGTCTTTGAGCTTTCCTTTGGCTTGTTATAGTACTTTGTTGAAAGTCTTTTCACTCGACCATCCTGCTTGGTCAAGAATCAGTTTGACAGGCAAATTCGCACTGTAGCAGCTGAAGAAGCTGCAGCCCTTGTGGAGTGGGCCTTGTACAAGTCCGTATTTGATTCCAGCTGCAGACATAGTTTTGTTTAATCACCTGGAGATGGAGCTGTCTAGTGTACATCGTTTGTTGTGGGTTCTGTGGTAGCTTGATGTAAAATGGTGTCACGCAGTCCTGCCTCAGTATTTTCAGTCCCATGTAGATGTACTCCTTTATAGTGTTAGTTGAACAATTTGTCATTATTAGTCTCCTGTTCAGGTATGCATAGTAGCTTAGTTCTAACTTACTATATGTCAGACTGTTCTCGTCTGTCGATCGCTAGAGTAATTCCTATTAACTGAAAATAGTGTACACTTTTGTCTCGTATGACCCATGCTGTCCAGAGGTTAAGAAGAATGTTAAGGACTGTAACCCGCTGGCGATCAGCTAAAAGCGATCTAGCATACCATGCTTCATGAGTCAATGTGTTCTCAGATTAATTGATCTCTGGAGAATAGATCCGAGGTATTTTTATATCACCCAATAAAAACATCCTCATGATTTCCTTATATTCTGGATTGCGTGGTCCTTCTGTAAATATACTACCTTCATCAATCATCCTGACAACTGGTATTATCTCATACATCTATTTATATCATTCTTAATCAAGAATAAGATGAAAGAGTCACTTTCTGGCTTGATTAATTACACTGATAGACTGATTGATCCATCAAGGAAAATCAGGCTTAAGAAGTCTTAATATTACGTATTTTACTTCATTCTGAACAACACTTTTAGGTTATTCTTGTCACAGAATAGTTTTCCATTTACAATATAAACTCCATACTGCTCTGTTAGATGGGTCTCCATGATAGGCCGAGATAAGAGTCATTGTTCCTGTCGCTAGTCCTTCTTCTCCATGTTATCGACATTAGCCGTAGACCATGAAATAGATCAAGGCAAAGATGATTAATGTGGAGAGCCCTCATGGAAATCGGTTAACATATAGTGAGCTAAGATTGTAGGAATATTGAAATGAGGTCTCTCATTATGAACTATGTTCATCAGAACGGGAACCATGGTTGAGTAGGTGCGCTATGGGGACGGACATCAGTCCCATAGCCTTTGTCGCATTTCCGTATTTCTCTGCATATATTCATTTTGAAATGAGACAAAATGGGGGAAAGGCATAGAAAAGAAACTGCCCCTAATTCTACATAGGAAAAAGCATCTGTGCCTCAGCTCAGGGTCGCTGCTACCATAGAATAGTACTAGTCGAAGTTGTGTGGTAATCTTTCGAGCAAATAGGGTCAATATTCTGGTAATCCAAACCTATTGCTTAGATATCTGGTCTGAACACGTTTTGTGTATCTAACATTCCACTTCTGTTCTATCATTTGAATTTTTCGTGAAAGTCCGTGATCTGCTTCCACGTTTAGTTTCCCAGGTAAATTGAGAAGCCGGAAATCCAAAATTGTGCTTAAATGCAGCATTCCGATATTTGCTTTAGCTGCTCTATTGCAGTCGACGGTAGGATTTGGTACTCCCAGTATTTATTGATATAAGGCAACTGCTGTGGTATTATCTAGGCGAGTAATATGTGGAATGTCTGGCATCAAGGTGAAGCACAGAGGGCTTTCAGGCGCATAACCCAAGCTGCAAGTGTCTCAAGATAGTAATATACCAGCTTTGATTTTGCCATTTGAATTCATCATTACTCCATCTACACCACGGAGTAGAGTGAGTTAGGTCAAGTTGCCCCCACGGCCAATCCACTTAGCATTCAGTTCGCAATTCAGGGATGGACTGTCCCTTCCAATGGGGCAAGTACTAATTCATGTGTGGAGCAGCCACCCATATTGAGTTTCCTCTTTTGGCGCTCATGAGAGAGGTATAATTTTCCTATCAAAAATGTCCCTTGTGTTGCAACCTCAGGTGCCCTGAGTCTTATCTTTTCTAGGGCTCTATAGCTGTAGCGGGAGCCATACTGAGCAGCGAAAGGAGGTAGAAAAAGTTTACCTATCACCATGGCCAACACTTGCCTATTGAATGGCTCAGAAGAGCTGAGAAGGTCCGAGCATGTTTGGAAAAATATCGCTGGACTTTTGAGATGGGGAGGTCTAATTACCATGTTCGATGTATACAAGTTAGAACGCCAAGAAATTGCAATTTTAGTTGTGGGAGTGCAAGAGAGCTGATTTATCTGGGTGAAACAAAAATCCTAATCTTAGTCAGCGATTTAAGTAGGTGGCACTTGTGGCCTTTTGACTTTTCCAGACTGAATCTCCCATTGATAATAGTGATCGTCCAGGTATACCGACAACACGACGGTGCCCTTCTTTTCCTCAGCGTGCGAAAACGGGCAATCAGAATTTTTGTGAAAAGTCTTGGTGCAGTGACTAAGCCCGAGTTGGGCAGGAACTTTGAACTGGCCAAATCGAGTCATTCAAATGAAATTTCAAGAATTTCCTAGTGGCTTAGGATGGAATTGGCACTGAATGAATAAGCATGCCGCGAGGTCAACTGAGGTGAGCAAGCAGCTAGGGTAATGAGATGAGTAGCAGTGGATGACATGTATGGCCATCTTAAAATGATTGTTAGTTAAAAATTTGGTTCAGGTCTGAGAGGTCTAGAATGTATACGTGGAACCGGCACCGATGTCTTTTTTGGTGCGGAGAAATGTTAGAGATAAAATTCTCCCTCTTCATGGAAGTGGGTTCAAATGAACCCTTTATCATGTAGAACGCTGAATTTCATCGTTTATTTGTTTGTTAAAATCTCACTGCACGCCCTATAACTGGGCGGTGGTTCTTTTTTGTGAGGTGGAATTGAAGCAAATTCTATCTCATAACCCTGAACTGAAATTCAAAATAAAGGGGGTGCGCGTGATGTTAATTTACACCACTCATGGGTAATGTTCTGGCTCAGTCGCGCCTCCGACTGCTTCAATGTTACGGACAATTAGATTCTAAGACACAAAGGGTAACGAAATATTTTCTAGAAGAGGCACTTAACCATCAGTTTTTCTGCTTTGACAGGTACTGTTGCCCTTTGGTTCGAACATGTTGCTCTGGCCTGTCTGCTTGCGGAGCATGTGACTTTGTTGAGGAGTCCAATTTTGCAAGCTTGTTGTGTAGTTTCCCTCTACGGCCTGTCTTGGGGCAATGGCCTAAAAAGGCCTGTCAGGTGCCGCTGTGCGGCTCGAGATGGCTGGGTAGCAGTTAGCTGGGGGTTTGCCTTTGGCTTTGAACGAGCCCAAGCCTGCTTGCAGTAAATCTGTGTTGGGCAGGCAGCCGCAATGTCTCTGTAAGGGATGGAACTGTGGGCATGTTGGGGTGCGGAATTGATCTCGTTCAAAATGGCCGCTACTAACGGAATTGAAGTCAAGATCTCGCGCGCTTACTAGCGGGCTCTCATGTGACGTAAATATCTAACGTCATTACGTCTAATAATTTGTTTTACGTTATGCCTGCGTCGAGGCGATAAGCGGGGTTGGGGGGGGGTGTCTTTATGTTGGTTAATTTTTTTAGTTTTTAATTAATAATTAACTTTAAATTTTATTTTTAATTTTTTATTTTTTTTTCGGGCCCCCCCCCCTGTATCCGCGCCTGGACATGATTAATTCTTATGATTTGTTTACTATACTAATACTGAATAACTCATCAGCTTTAATTTGAGACATTGTTTACGTCCAAACTGTCATGGGTCACAGAATTAGGGTCATTTGAATGTGATAGGTACAAAACCCACTTTTTTCCAAGTTTTGGTTTGTAGGGTATGAAACTAACTTTTCATAAGTTTTTGGTTTCTCATTTGTCTCATTTATCTCATTTGTCAAAGCACCTATCTCTCTGGCAATGAGATGAGTTCTTGATTATGAGTCTCTCGAGTCTCGGAGAGGTCGCCACGACGCGTCGTGTCTTCTGAGTCTGCAGGAAGTTGCGAGAAAAATCAAACCAATGTTAAACATGTTTAATTTTTTACTAGACTTCTTTAAGTCGCGAGCAAATCTCTGTGAAGTCTTTGCGGAGTTGCCGCGACGTCCCTTAAGTATACACGACGTCGCAGAGACGTTGTCGGAACTATATGATTATTTGCCTAATATATTAGGCAAATGAGCTTAGGGGGCCCATATTACCTGCATGTACCCTATCTAGAATCTCCTTTTCTTCTACTTCTGTGTTCACTCTTATTACAGCTTTCCTTTTGAACTCATTTGGGTCAAATTGTTTAATTCTCACTGTTTCCCCTGCAAAATCCGTTGAATTTTTTGGTTTCAAAACTTGTCTTTCATCCTTGCAAATTATTTTCAAGCTGTTTCTTCTTCTTTCTACCTTTTCTACCTGTCCCACTTCTTGATGTAAAAATTTTGCCATTTTTACTGGATTGATTTCTGCTATGTTTGAGTCTATTCCTTCCACTGTAACTGTTATGGTGCCCTCACACTAAAGCGTGTTGAGGTAACGTGTGTCTAGCGTTCACGATTTTCACTCGAAATTTGAGTACGTCCAAAATACGCTAAAGAACACTCCATTTTCCCTGCCCAAAACGGAATTTTCATGAGCTCTAAACGACTGAGAAGCGAATAAATAGCGTCAGGGTAACGATGGCTGCGTGTGCTTAGCGTCCACCTAACGATTGCCTAGCGTTAGCAACGACTGAACAGCGAAGCCCAACTTATGTCTAGCGTGTTTAGACGTGTTAAAGAACGTTAGGAAACGCCAAACATGTGCGTATTGAGTAGCGACTGCCCGACGTTCGTGGAATGTTAATTGCATTTTCGCGTAAGTTCATGAGCGCGGACTGTCGTTCGAAAATCGCTTGGCAAACGTAGGAAAGCGTTTGCTTTTCGTTGGTATACGCAAAGAACGCAGAGAACGCTGAGTGTCAATTTTTGATTTTGAACATGTTCAAAATCTTTGCGTGTAACAGCGTTCTTATAAGACGCTTGAAAGCGCTGGGCATTCGCTACTTGATCGTTTTAGCGTTTTGGGTGAACGTTCCTTCATAGTTCGAAGTGCGTCCAACCAACGCAGAACTTTGTTTATATGTTTTTTGACTCAATTTCCTCATGTCACCAATGGGGGCGTATGTTTTTTACCTCAATATCCTTATGTCACCAAATGGGGCGCTTTGTGTTATTCGAATAAAATGATTAAAGTTATTATTGTTTTGTGCTTCAAGTAGTTCCCTCCCTGTTTAAGTGCTATTTTTACATGTAAAGTAACTATTCGGTAAAATGAAATATAAACATTTTCGACTTGAAATATACATGTATTGTTTTCTGTGAATACCAAGTATAAACGTATCTGAACACTTTTAAATGTTAGCAAAAATTGTATTTCTATATTTTATTTATCATTTTGGAAGCAATTATTACCTTAAAATACGAAGTTCAAAAGAAAACACGCAGAATTTACTGTTGTTCATTAAGCTTGGATACTATTATTATTTATTATTATTTTTATTGTTATTATTTTATTTATTTTTATTATTATTACTATTGTTTATTTGTTTAGTTTTTATTTTTGCTCTAGCCACATCATTTTGCTCCAGCTTAAATTTCTTGAATTTGTTTGTCCCCTTGTTCAAACTCTCTGGAACCTAGCAGTGGCGGATCCAGACGGGCGAGCAGGAGACCCGACCCCTTCTATGACTTTAAAAGGAAAAAAATGATTGACTGTCTGATATGTTAAAAAAAAATTTCCTCAAATTTAGCGGATGCACCACTCGTATTTGTCAAAATCCTGGATCCACTACTGCTATGGTGTATTTCTTAGACGAAAAAAAAAATGAAGAAATAATAAAACAATTGATTGTTAAAGGTTTCTTCTCTCTCTGTTTTACCATAACGGTAGAATATTTTTATTATTTATATTCTTTACCAGTCACACTTTTTAATTCAACCCCTCACTTAGACAAGAAACCATTGTTTTTAAACCTAGACCAATTAATAGCAACCCTACACCTCAAAAGCGATTCATGGGATAGCACCGAGGGGGCTTTGGTAAGCCAAAAAAAGTTGCCAGAATGGTTATTGTGGTGGATGAAGTACTTTTTTTTAATTATTCAATACCCGGTCATGGTTTAGGAAAAATCCAATATAAAAAATAATAATAAAGATAAACATCAAAATTATTTATGTGGCTGGATCAATAAAAAAAAATCCAACCTTTTTGACCAACATAATATTGTATTGAGTGTAGATGTAGTGTAAAAGAGTATGACCCCTTCGTCTTGATTAGGGTTGAGAAATTGAAAAAATTATATTTTATCTAATATGAAACAAGCCCGTCCATTTATTTGGTTCATCTTGATTTAAAAAAGCGCAAGCTGATTTTTTTTCACCCATCAATTTATTTGAAATAAATTAAGTGCTCCAAAAAAAAAAATCATAATTATGAGGGGGTAATAATGCAGTTATCAGAATGCATTGACTGTTCAACACTTTCAACATACCAATACAATAAATACTATCAATGAATAAACAATTTTGTGCCCATAAATTAGTGATAAACAAAGCTTCCCCACAACCTCCCATTCCCCCCCCCCCCACCAAAAAAAAAAGGGGGGGGATGTATTTGACAATGTTTATGATTTTCCAAACGACTTTGTGTCTACTATAAAACTTTTTTTAGTTTCAGATCTCAATTTCTCGATAATGTTCTTTTTAGTTTCTTTTTCCTCACTGTAAAAAATAACTGTAAATTAACATGTTTTTTGGCTTGTAAAAATACAGCTTTTGGTCGTATTTTAATTTTACGATATTTTTCTCGTAAAATGGCAGGAAAATTGTAGTTTTCTAGGAAGTCGTCTTGATTTTACAGTTACTAGCTCATGCAACTGTCAATAAACAGGAATGGCATATTCATACAACCTTTCCTGCTCGTTTACGAATTTTCCCCGTAATTTCAGTTTCCATAATTAGAACTTTCTTGTCAAAAAACGGCAAGTTCTTTCTAAAAACAAATATCATTGTTTATAAACAAGTTTCTCGTATATCAACGAGCTTCCTTGTTCAAAGACTTATATAGTTTTGAAATCATTACGAGAGTTTTCCTGTCAAAAAGACAATTTTCTTTGTTCAAAAAAGGAAGAAGAAACATAACTACTACAAATCAGTTTTCTTATATCCTGGAATGATGTTCCTGTTAATTTACAACCTTTATCTTATTTTATAGTTCATTGTGTCGATCATGAATATTCATTCATATGACTGGAAGTGCTTCAAACGTGGATCGTTGCACTAACCATGGAAAATGTCACCTTACATAGGGTTGGGTATACAACAACTTACAACTTTCATCGAAGTTGTCAAAGATTAGGTGTAGGATTTAGGATTAAGATTTAGGTGTAGGATTTAGGATTAAGATTTAGGATTAGGGACATGATTAGGCATTAATGGTCAATCCCATAATAATGTTGGATAATGTTCTTTTTGTTTCAAAAATATTATTACGTGATAAAAACAGGAAAAGACTGTAAATTTACAGGGTTGTAAATTTACAAGGTGGTCAATAACGGGAACCTGTAAATTTACATTATCTGTAGAATAACTACTGGAAGCTGTGAAAAAACGGGCATTCCTGGCATCCCGACTGCCAGGAACTTTCCGTTTAAAAAACTGTGAAATTTTTTACAGTGCTATTTTCATCTTCCAGTCTCTCCCATTATATCATATTCATTCGTTATCTCTTTCTCCTCTCTTCCCCTTTCTCTTTCTCTCTCTCTCTCTCTCTTCCGGCTGTCTGTTTCTTGTTGCTGTTTTTTCATTCTCTTTTTACCTCTCTTTCCGTTTTGTCTACCCAGTTCTCCCTGTCTGTGTTTTTCTTCCGTTTCCCTTATTCTGTCCCGTGGTCCAAGGCTTTTGGTTTATACCTATTCCTAGATACATCATAATAATTTCATTTTTTAAACCAAAATATGAAGGTTTGTTTCTTAAATTACATAAATACCACTTGACGAAAATCTTTCTATACATACTTCATGGCATGATAGAGTATTACTAATAATAGTTACATTTATGTATCACTTTATACATGTATCCTACTCGGTGTTTATCAGGGCTTTTAATGTTTAACTAACTATTACCAGGCTTAGTGAGGCGACTCTGAAAGGCGCTCGCAGCATTCAAGTATTATTGATAATATAACATCATATAATATAGCTAATTCCCAAATGAAATAAAGATTAAGAGACCACAGTTATATTGAATTACATGTCGATTGATTATCCCATAATCTCTTCTCCGACATAATAGGAAGATTTTATATCATTATTTTTTTATTTTTTTTTAATCGAGGAGGAAAAAAATCGATGCATTCAAAGATATTAATTAAAAAATGAAAAGAAAAGTAATAAACCATAATTTAAAAACAAAACTTCCCGAGATAGATTAGACGCGTTTGGACGACCAGAGAACGACGAGGGAACGAATAGAGAACGACAAGGGAACGAACATCCAACGCGCATAACGTTCACACTGCTAATGCCCAGTGCATACAGAACCTATTGATAAGTGCGTTGTTACGCGCTAGAAAACGCTCAAAACTGTGAACGTGTGATAAATTATGAATTTATCTCAGCGTACATTTGCGTTCAGACAACGATTAATTGCGTATGGTTAACGAGTAGCAACGTTTTCGAACGTACACACCAAATTCCAAGAACGCTGGTCAAACGTTAGCTCAACACGCCGTAGTGTGAGGGCACCTTTAAATCATAATTTCTCCTCTTTGGAGATTCCAGTATTGTACTACTGACTCTGGGCCTCTTTCTTGTTTGACCCATTTTTGTATTCCAACCATTTCCATCTTTCGTAATATCATTTTCTGTTACAGTGTCATTTCCAATAAACGTGTCCATGATTTGTCCATTTCCCACTGTCAATTCTATTTACAGGGGAAGGGGGCCCCGATGTCCCTTGTCCCAAATTTTGACTGTACATTGCTGTTGCAAATTCTTCATATGCTTCTTCCTCAGAAGTGTCCCCCGCGTCCCGCCCCCATATCACAAAGCTATAAACCTAGAGGATATAGAGGCAATTGTATTAATGGGGTTTTCCGATATTAGTATTAGTGCTAATATGATAAAGGTGGTGTAGTAAAAGAAGACGCCGGTATGGCAAGGTCTTACCGCCAATTTGCAACTATTCCAACTATTTGAGATTAGTATATTCCTTTCCCAGTTTCTATAAGACAGCTATCCACAGGAGTCACAGTATATTCAAAGTAGTCCACCCCCTGGACTGTAGTTCATTATTTCACTGGTATTACCATACATACGCACACACGGCGCGTACGTACCCACATAACGTACACGTACACGCAGAATATCACTACCTAACGGTACGGTGCGGGAGGAAGTGAAAAGAGAAGAGACTAGATCAGGGAGAGACTGAGAGAGAGGTGAATTGAAAGAGACTTCAACGACCAGAGCCTGGTCTAAGATCGGAAAGGCAAGGGGCATCATATTATATCGTCCAGGACGTGATATTTTTCGAGAAAGTGATTCGTGGGGATAAGTGAATTCGTTGGGTGAAGTGAATTTAGGAATCGCGCGCAGCGGACTAGCGTAGATCGGAAAGGCAAGGGGCATCATATTATATCGTCCAGGACGTGGACTATATTCACAGTAGAATCTCTCTCTCTGTCTCTCGATGGAAGTATATACGGTGGGCGTGGTCTTCAACTCAGCCTCTCGACCTGTCAGGTGCCGGTGTCCCGAGGGACCGATGCTCACAGACACTGGACCGGCGGATGCGGCGCAATCGAATATCAAATGCCGATAGAATCAGATCTATGTTGGTGCCATTGAGATTGTACGGTGGAACCCTCACTCGACCGACTCCATATGGAGCATAGAAACATGTAAACGGCGTCTTTGCAAGACTTGTGACAAGTTCACAATCTATGTCATTGTTTTGAGCATCAATTTATATGAATTGCATATTCTGATTACCACTTCAGCACAATAATGTTATAAGCTTGCCCATATGTGTATTTCCTCCATCTGGTCTGGAGAATCTATTGATGCAGGTGTCACATGCACCGTGTTGGCCCACCGTTCGCCACCGTTCTGGCCAAATTTGTGCACACGGCGGCAAACGGTGAGGCACACGGTGAAGCGGTTGAAGCCCGTCCAACACGTTCATAGGAGCTCGCTGGGCACCCGTTCCCGAGAGGAATTTCAAGAACGACCGAACTCTTGCCGGGTTATTTACCGGGTGATGACCGGGTATTTCAGAATGGTCTTAAACCGGACCAGTCGTTAAAAGGGCGGTAAAAGGACTGAATGAGGACGCAGCACCCGTTTCATGCCCGTTTGCAGGACGGAGATAGACCGTCAGAGGTCGGGCAACATGAATCGATCACCCCCCCCCTTTCCTTATCCGCATCAAGTACGCCCCCTTGTGGCTAAACTTGCTAACTCCTAGTAGGCCTTCACGAAAACCATACGTGAAAACTACGTTTTTAAATCGGTTGTCCCCTTGATTGTTTACCAAGAAGATCAATCAATAACTGAATGAATTTCAGTTAAAAACTCATACCAAGAGTCATATTTCACGAAACAAAAGTATTATATACCATGAGGAATAAATCATATGACATAAACAGGGAGATGATCATCAACTTTATTTGGGGGCTGGTTTGCTCGGAAATTATAATTTTATAGGGGGCCCTTATTTTGTCGCATTTGTTTCATTTACTTTAAGCCTCTGTTTCTGTTTTCATATCGATTCAGTTCTGGTTTAATTATTTACACTTTACAATAAATTTTATACAATATCGAATTGGTCGTACTTATTAAATCGTTCTAAATTAGAATTATGAAAAGGTGGGAAAGCCTCAAAGTTTGTTTTCCTCACAAAGTTTCTTCATTTTTAATAATATTATTTTGTATGTCTTGATTATAATTATTGATAGGGGGTCTGCGTTTTTGTCTTTGGGCGTCCATCCTATCATTATTGAGACAACAACCATGGGGTAGGAGTCGTTCCATACGGGTCACTCCATCCATTCATATACAAGTCATTTATAGTATTATTCATAAGGGGGAGGGGGCACACCCCCTAATTCTCAATTTTAGGCACTGTTTATACCTAAATTTTCGGTCGGGAAATGCCTGGGTAAGTCTCTTTTTGTATTTCCGATTCTTTGTAGGCTTCCTTGAAAAGCGGTTCAATTTTGGTATGTCATTACCATAACTATATACATGTATATACCCTACTGAAATTAAATTAATTACATGAATTATATACAATTATCTATGGCAAACGAAATTCGTATTTTTTTATTTTTTTAGCAATCTTAAAAGCGGTTTCTCAGATATAAAATACAATGTCATTTGCATGTATTTTTATCAATACAAATATTATATTAAGGTATTGTCTTTTATAGTCCTGATTGATTTATTTAATCACAGTAAAATCAATAAAAGGGTCGTGTGTAAAACAATGAAAATAAAAATAAACAAAAAACTAATCCATGGATCATACAAAAATATCAAAAAAGCAGAATTATGAATGATGTAGGCATTTTTCTTGATGCGATTCTATAGAGGGTTCGAATTTGGCAATGCAAATGGCAATGAAATGATTATGACAAAATATTAGACAATTCATAATATAATGATTAAAAAATAATAATAAAGTACTTTTATTATAATAACAATATTTCATTTGATATAACAAGAATTAAATATTTCAAAAGCATGGGGAAATTTTCGCGGATAAATGAAAATAATATTCGATAAAACTAATACAATTTTTTTTTTAATGAAACGCGGGTATAAAGTATATATGTAATTTGGGCAAACGTTTTAGACCAAACTATACTGGAGCATAATAGGAAAGTAATCTAAGTGCAAAGCTGTTATAATGAAACTTTAGAAACTAATATCAAACAAAACAAAACAAACATGGAAAAAAAAAAGAATTGACATTACTTTAGATTAAATGTCCATAAAAGGACCAAATTTTAAATTCTTCTCCCCGACAATGTCACTAAAAGTATTTCTGAGATATACTTTGCCTTTTGAAAGTTTCAATATCATTCCTCGCTGAGCTTGTGAAGAGATTGATGAGATCGAGAGCTACGAAAACAAAAGGCCGATTGAAGACACCATATACGTGATTTGAAGACACCATAAGGGTAGATCCACCAGTCCAGTCCATCACCGTGCATGACCGCTTTGTGGGCGGGTGTGGAGCGTTTGTTCCGTCCTCACACCATCCGCGTACCGACATCACAACGCCATTATACCGCCCTTACACCGGGTCTCAAACGACCGGTGCCTGCGGTTCATGCCCAGCGAAAATTTTGAGCATGCTTGAGCATGCTCAAAACACTCGCCGGGCATGAACCGACGACAAAATAACATCACCGACCCACCGTGTACCATCACCGGGTATCCTCCGTGTCCCGACGTTCGCATCAACCTGTTTTGCACGGTCGCGAACGGTGGAAAACGGTGAGTCACCCGGCGAAGAAAACAATTTTCTTTTTCTTGTCAGAGAGCGGTAAGGCCGTTGGGCACGCGGTAATCGCACGGACAAAAGTAAAGCATGGACTATATATGAGGACGGCGCAGCATTAATCATGCTTTGCTTGGAGTTCTGAACTTGACTTGTTTGCTCAGCCA
>CALNVZ010002464.1:20180-53147 GCA_940671915.1 Paracentrotus lividus | reverse complement strand
TAGGAACATGAAATAAAGGGGCTCTTTCTAGTTATAAAAAATTAGAAATGTGTATTATAGAGAGAAAGATTAAGGGTATTAAACTAGCTGTCTTTATCCCCCTCACTGTTATACACAGTTTCTCCTAAAATTGCTATAGGTTAAGTATCATGTAAATATAAACAAAAACAAACAAAGAAGAAAAGAAAGTTCTCCATATTGACTCTCTTGGTTACAGTCTGCTGCCAATTATAAAATGGTTACAAGTTGAATAAACAGATTTTTTTCTTAGATACCGATTAATCACAACCAGGTATTGTTGGAATTTTCATAAAGCAGGAAAATTCAGACTTTCTTCTGCATTTTTTTTCATCACATTTGGTGCTGTAAGTTTGAGATAGACCAGTTTTCTACAATCAAGAAAAATACAATTTCGCACGACTTCCAATGCTTTGTGCAGGTTCGCATATGGCCATGAATTTCAGCGCTCCAGAACAATAGAAGTGCTTATTTCGATTTGTCCCTCGTCGAACTAAAGCAAATTATACAGAACAAAGTGCATCGCAAGGAAAATATTTTGACTTTATTTAGTACCACATAACACACTTATTGAAAAAAAATTCACAACCTTAATATTTTCACCGACTGTACATTTTTTTTTTTGACACGACTATATAGCGCTATTTTCTACTGAAAATGCCCAGCTACTGACTAATAAATATTTCGTCAGCAACAGTTGGTTTAATTACAGGTATCATGGGGATTAAACGTTTTAATCTCTTCTCTTTCAAAACTGCGGTATGTCGGTTAAAAAAAAACGAAATTTTAGAGTTGTGAACTTGGTAAAGCAGTAAAAATTTTGTTTTATGCTAGATTATATTTCGCTGTTCATTGTGTAAAAGCAAGGAATGTATAATGCAAGATCAAAATCATTCTTTGTATACATTTTTGTAATTGTATATAAAAATAAACCACCTCTTTCTTAACCACGAAACAGAATAATATAATATAGGTTTCCGCCATTTTCATCCTCCATGCAGCCGTTTCACGAATATTCATTCAATTTCAAGCGAAATTGAATATCCCATTAACCCTTACTTCAATTAGATAAGAAACGTTCAATTCATTTCCTTTTACTTCGATTTCATGAAAGACTCGATCAAACAAAAATGCGGTTAGGTGCAATCAATTTTCGCGCCAGCGCGAGAATTTGCGCTTGGTTTTGACATTCAAATTCACCAGTGGATATCTCAAATAACACGTGTCTTTCAAATTCATGCTATATGCTCGTTCCCGTATGCCCGGGAAAAGGGTATATTTTAGGGGCTCAGGTAGGGGGAAACCCGAGAACACTTAATAGGGGTCTTTTATCATTTCTCTCTCCCCCCCCCACCCGACAATTTTAATTAGGGATATTCTAATTTGTTAGGACAAACCGAATAGTGTCCCGAACATGTGAAAGGGGTAATTTTGCTAAGACAGTGTATGATGTGCCATGAGCGGGGGGGGGGGCTTGTAACTTCTCTTCGAACTCATTAACCGTCCAAATTACAATGATTAATTAAAAAGGTTCATAAATAATGAAAACAAAAGTATACAATGACACATAAAATACACATCAATGATTGGAAAATTCAAGTATATCTAAACATAAAATTTAAAGAAAAACAAACAAAACAGAGAGAATGAATAAAATGGAAAAAAGAAGAAAATGTATGAAAAGAAAAAATGAAGTATGAGCTTGTTGCTGGCACACGTTTAAATATTTCGATGATTAAAATTTAATGAAAGAGGATTATGAAATGAAAATTAAACAATGAATATATATACAAATAACATTGCCATAATGTCTTTCCTGAAGAGGAATGGAGAGGGTGGTGCGTATGGAGGGCCATCCACGACATATTATATCATATATATAAAAGAAAGAGAAGAATGAAGAAAAATTGTGTGAGAGAGAAAAATAAAGCATGGCGCCTTTTTCGGGCACATGTCCCTACATTTCCGAAAATGATGATATAGCAAGAAGATTATGAAATCAAAATTATATAATGAAACAAATATATACATAATTGCTATAACGTCATTGCCCTGGAGAGGAATGGAGAGACAGAGGTGATGAAGTTCATCTTGATCTCCTCCTCATCCTGGCCTATACCCGAAGTTTTGATTGTTTATCAGATATATGTGGATTATGATTCATTATATTCAGTTATAAGCACAAACGCTATGACCTTCCTTTAAGATTGATTTGATACATAATATGCAATTATAAATCATGCGTTAGCACACCAAATATACATGGTGAATCGACTACTTTTGCATATAGATAGCTTTAAAATGAAATAGAAATATAAATAAGTACAAATTGCTTTTGTACTTAATGTGAAATTATCACATTGTGAAATAGGCGAATTTTGTACGTCTTTGATTGACTAAAGTACCTTTCGGTCGCTGTTCACATTAAGTTGAATTCCTTAAGGTGCAATATTGAAATGCCAGTTTAAGCACAGGCCAAAAAGACTAATTGATATGCTCCCACATGTAATTGAGTGAATGGGGATGAAAATGGCCGGGAAAATCTATATAAAAGAACCAGCTGTGCATGTGCTACTTTACAATCAGAATCTCTAAATACTCTAGGATATAATATAGTGTTTCCCGGCCAATTTCATACATTTATCATTCGTTTTCATTT
This sequence comes from Paracentrotus lividus, assembly GCA_940671915.1. NCBI lineage: Eukaryota > Metazoa > Echinodermata > Echinoidea > Camarodonta > Echinidae > Paracentrotus > Paracentrotus lividus. The sequence continues at coordinate 50,470 of CALNVZ010002464.1, read as the reverse complement.
AATGTGTATTCAAATTCGTGTGTTTGATGCGACAGACTGACTTTAGTCAAACAATTTCATGTCTGATCTCAAATTCGTTTTAGACACACAAGTAATGGTGCAATGTTCAAATTCAATATAGGCATTTAATTTATTATTTCGTGCTTTCAAATTAGTGCGAATTTTGGTATACGGAATGAATTTCGACAGGATGAAGACGAATGAATAGTTATTGCCGAATTTGTATTGCTTATTATATAAGTGAACTAGAATGGGAAATACGAAATCGATCACAGCAAATCGTTAATTTGATGATTGATACGATTTTGACTGGCAAACATTTCGATGCATCTGCATCAGCGTTTTTTCCGAAAATGAATGCCTCTAATATGCAATTGATTGACAAATCAATGGAAATTGGCCGGAAAAAACTTATAATATAGCCAACGAAAGGTTAATTTAGTCCAATCAAGTAGTACATTGGGAGGACCGGGGAACGTTAAAAATTCACATTTTGGGCCAGATAATTCTAATGTAAGAACTCACGCACTCCATCTTGGTCTGTAGTTAGCCTATTATGTTGGGCTAAACCTGAGGCATATAAAACTTGGAAAACGTGTAAATACTTATTAACTACAGCTTAATTAGTGAAGACATTTTTGTAACAACCTACCCATATACGGGGTAGGTTGTTACACCAATACAGGGTAAATTGTTACAATATGTAAACATACGGTAAGTTGACAATGATGTAAACTCTTATACATACCTTTTGTGTTTAAACTTTCCAGTTTTTGCATCGTTAACAGTAGATCAAGTAGAGCTCTAGAATAGACAAAAGTAATTATAGAAAATAAAAATATTAACACCTGAAAATTGAGACAAAATGTAATTTTACATATGTAATGGTAATTGGGTAAGTTGTTACATTAACATTGGGTAGGTTGTTGTAACACCTACCCCATGGGATTTTACACACATAAATCAACTGTAGCACAGTCATTTAGGCCATATCAATTCTCTCTATGTAAAATGTAAGTTAACGTATACCAATGTGCGGCATTATATCGTAAATTAAACAAGGTGCGTCCATTATCTAAGAGGCCAGACGCAACGAAGCGACGTTGGAAATACGACTGACAAGCGTAGAAATCTATACAGCTGGCTGCAATAATAAATTAGCTCACAAAAAACTCGCTTAGGAAGACTTCCCGCGGCTGGAATGGTATTATCCGTTCGGTTCAGCAATCTACTCGTACATGGAGATGAAAGAAATTAATGAACTTTTATCATGTTGTTAGTTAATAGATTCTCCAGACCAGATGGAGAAATACACATTTGGGCAAGCTTATAACATTATTGTGATGAAGTTGTATTCAGAATCTTTATTTCACATAGATGACGTTCCAAACGATGATTGATATAAGTAGTGATCTTGTCACCTCTTGCGAAGACGCCGTCCACATGCGATATGCATGTGATATGCGGAAATATCGACCATCGAGTAAAGATTCTATTGTGACAATGTTCAAAGTGACAGGACTTCTTAACCAATCGAAATGAATTTACCATCTCTGGAAAGGTGAGAATTAAGCTTAAAAACGGCTTGATCATTAGCTGTAATATAATTGTGCGTTATCCAGGAAGATAATTATGTGGCGTATGAGCAATTTTTAGGCAAAATTGGCCATATTGTACAGGAATTTGATCTGATTAGGATTTCGAATTGACACAAGTGACAGGACTTTTTTTCCAGTTTGCAGTAAGTTATTCCTATTTTTGAAAAAAAAAGACTCTTAGCGTACTTATTCAAGTTGATCATTTCTTGAAAAGGTAGTTGCGCCATAATCAGAAAAACAAAGTAAAAAAAACTGTGCAAAATACAAAATGTCTATGGCAGCGTTTGATTTGCGTAGAGTGATAGCCGCCTCTTCCTCTTAAGTTTACAACTAGAATTGATATGGAATTACAGGGCATGGCTAGGGGTATATTAGTGACATACATGTACTATATTTACAATACCAGACTATCATCATGTGCCTTCAGTTGTAAGAGCTATTACAAATTTCAATTTTTGTCAAAAATTTACTTTGAACTGTAAAAAAATGGTTTGTTGATTTACTTTTTAATAAAACAACGGAGAAACCTCACGACCGGCAGTTCACCACAGCTATGTGTAGGCTGTATATAGATGCCAGTTAATACATCCTCTCTTGTTCCAGCTTAGCACACTGAGAACTGTAACAACTGACCCGTGTAACTTCCATCCCCGGTCTCCCCTACCTCGCCATTTTCCCAATATTAATATTCCAGTTCACAGTTGAATACGCTGTCGCTCATAAAGGTTGGATATTTTTTGTGTGCTCTAGCTTTAAAGGGATGCAGTAACTTTGAATGATATTCAAATCACATTTATTCGATTTAGCTTATTTTGCCAACATAATTATAAACACTTAGGTCAGTCTGGTATCTCTTCAAAATTGCAAGCTAATTGCTTGCTTTACCTTCGAGATATCAATGATTTCATACTCAAAATTTATAAACCGACACCGGATGGTTTATAAAACCATGTGCTTTTCCACACACCCATTTCCTGTTGTAAAGTCCCCCGTCTCTAGCGGCCTGGTGCGCCTATCAGCAGGGGGTACTGGTGTTCGGCTGTATGCTTGGCATTGTTTGTTACACTGTTTTAAGGTAGTAAATGACTTCCATTTGATCTGAAACTTTCAGTAGTTTGTTTTTACTGTTGGATCAATATAATTTTATTAATCTTGATATAATTGCTCTTGTTTTTGAAAGCTACTTAATCCCTTTAATTTCTTGAAATCATTTCCCCCGTTTTCACTTTTCGGGACTCTCGATCGCGACCTGTCTTGGACGTTCCCCAACAATTCCCAGTGGATGTTAAATAAAATGAGGTTTGTCAACCCCCACAATGCCAATTTTTGCCATTTTTTCTCATTTTGGGGCACCTTTTTTGTTTACCTGGCTGACCAAGGCCGCCTCCGTCCTACCCCCGCGAAACGCGTCTGGAGTGTAGGCCTGTTATTGTTCTTTACGTTAAATTAAGATTTAAGGTCACAGGCTTTGGTCTCTTGTCTAGGGGAGGGGTTAAAGTAAAAAGTGAGATCGGTGAAAAATTGAAATATTTTATCCTACCTTTATGGTAAAGACAAAGGAAACAAAAAACAATTATGAACTCTTAAGTTTTATTGTTTTCCCCTAAATTTTGTTTCAGCCTTAATGACGAGGTTGTAAATGGTAACCATAGTTTATTTTTCATTATGATTAATGTTTGGCTGAGATTCTACAATACATTTTTCGGAAGACAGAAATTTCCATGTTGTAAAAATGAAGAAAATCATTTTGAACCCCAATAAATAAACTTTGACCCTCCCTCTAGACCATAATTCTATGTCCATGATGTCTGTGACCATTAAAATAGATTTAACTTAAAGAACAATAAAAACTATATAACTTAACAGCGCATTTCCTGGGGGTAGGACTAAGGGGGCCTTGGTCAGCCGGGTGAACAAAAAAGGGGCCCAAAATGTTAATATATTGAAAAATTGGCATTGTGGGGGTTGACAAACTATTTTATTTTCAAATACCCGGGAATGTCTGGGGAACGTCCAAGATATAGCAAGGGTACCGAAAAGTGAAAGCAGCCGGACAAACAAGTTCTAGAAATTGAGGCCGGAGCAAAGTGATGTGGCTAGATCGCATAAAACGAATATGCAACCTATATGAGCAAGAGTGTAAATAACTGTGAAATTGAATATTGCTATTGTGAAATTGGCGAGGTATGTTATTCGATTGACTAAAGTACCTTTTCGTTTGCTATACACATTAAGGTGAATGCCTAAAGTGCGAAATTAAGCACAGGCCAAAAATGAGCTAAATTGAATGCTGCGCTCATGTAATTGAGTGAATGGAGCATGAAAATGGCCGGGAAAACATATAATATAAATGATAATACTATATAGTTATTGTTATATGATGATGATGATGATATAATTGTATATAATAATAATGCTTCCTACAGTAAAATAGAATAAGTATCAAACCTTCTTATAATGGTATTACAAACATTCCATCTCTTTATAATTACAATTGCACTATTATATATAATTTACTTAGCATTGTAAACACTTAATCTTAATGATGATAATATAAATCTCAACCTCGCTCTAATTATTGCAATTGCATAATATTTACACTGCGTTGTAGTTCATAAATGTACTAAATTTTTATTTTCAAATATAAATGAAATATTCTTTAATATCGATATTAATATGTCAGATATTCAGATCATGATTATCACATTTGCCTTGTTTATCAGACATCTGAGTGATGCTTTATCAAATAATGTATTTTATTTTCACAATATAACAATTTTGTGTAATTTACAAGTGTTTTGTTAATATTATTAAGAAAACGAGCAATATTTCTGGTTTATATGTGATTTTCCACTGTATCCTTTTGAATAATCGAAGCAATTCTAGCCATGAAATCATTTAAATGATTAACTCGTTAATCCAAGGTTGCCTCAATATTTAGGTAAAATAGACTCATGCCTTAAGGTTTTCAAAATTATTTTACGAAAAAAAAAAAACATTCCTTTAGTTGAGTAATAAACCGTATTTACTCTTGATCGGCATTTTGCACTGTTAATTTGTCAGTTTTGTACTGTGATTTTGATATTTGTATTTTTGATTTTTTTTTTTTTCCCCTCTTTTTTTTTCATTTTATATACTTCCTAAGTTTGTGTTCTTTCTATGTGAATGTAAAGTTTTACTTGCAAATTTTGCAAATTCAATATGTATCAGCTTGTTGTAGCTACAATCTTAAATATTTATCAATAAACTTTTCAATTTCAATTTCGATATGGCCCCGGAATGTCGACGTCATCATACTGTTGTTCTTGTCCTGTTGATCTTTTTCCTGCATGCTTGTGATGTCCGATGATAGACCCATTCTCATATTGATTGACTGTGTTCGGAGAGTCTTCGGCTGAATCCAACCGTGGTTCAGGATCAGCAGTTCCCTTATCGCCCGGCTTGGCATATGTATGATAGAGAACGACTTCCGGGTGCTCATTCGAGATCGAGAAAGAGCTGTCGGCAATGGCGTTACCAGAATCGCACATACCATTATCAGGTTCTTCGTAATCAACACATTGATCCATATTTGTTTGATCTGTGGTTCTTACTCTCGTTGCTGTATATTCTAGATTTCTTCTAGAAGTTCCTTCTAACGATTCATATCCTGGTCTGTCTTCTGTAGATTCATCTTCTCTCGCACCATGATCATTTGTTTGTCTTTGATTGTGTTTGCTTCGCATCCGACCTATGGTGAGCCGTTGGACAAATACTATCAAGACCAAAATGAGTATGGCGATAGAAAAAAGAATGATGATAATAATAAGTGTTGTTTCTCTTTGAGAATTGTTTGACTTCATATCCATCGTTGAGGGCGTCGTACAGGGCTGAGCTGGTACAACACAGGTTATGTAAGAAGAGGTATCACCGTACGGATTGAAATCAACTTGGATGCTGTCATAGACCCATTTACTTGATACAGTAAATGTTATGTTGTTACCATTGATAATGGCTGTTCCTTCTTCCTTATCATTTAATGTTACGTTGACTGGTATTTCTTCAGGTGCATCGAAATTCTGCAAGTTGCAGTTGATGTCAACTCCTTCAAGATGAGGACCTCGTGGTGGATTTGCGAGGCATGATGAACAGTTGATAACTCGAACATGATATTCCTGTCGATATGAAGGTGATCCTCGAACGCATTCGTATCTTGCTGAATCTGATATCCTGGCGTCGTGGATATAAAGTGTAAATGACTGTGTATTGAAAGAAGCATTTCGTTTGTTTAACAGTGATAAACGGCGATCTCTGTCATGTCTGTATTGAGGGTAAATTCCAACTGTAGGGAAGTTAGAATCGACCGCCGCAATGACGGAATTATTGTTTCCATCACGCCTCTTCCAATAAAGATAATCCCGAGAGGAAGGTTTGTCCAGGTTGCAAGGAAGAGTAATATTCTCTCCAACATTTGCTACCAAGATGACACCCTCTACATCGATTAAAACACATGTGAAGATGATTAGCAAGACAAACCCTCGATTGGAAATAGTGAACATATTAATGTTATCCAATGCCATCGTGGACAAAATCCGTACGAAAACCAAAATATAGTGTCGAGGATTAGTTGACTGGCTGAATCGTTTCAATAGTTGTCGTTTCAATCAAAGCCTTGGTATAACTGTAATAATTTGTTATGAGCTCTTCCTTGTTACATACGCTAGTAATGTATACAATTGTTATATCCTTATTTGAGCATATAATGTAGACATGGTGCTTAGGAAATAAAAACTGAGATTGAAAGAAAGTATACCGCCCAAAGAAAACCAAACATTTCCGTTTTAAAGCAAAATTTGGTTTTTGACGGAAATGTTATGTTTTCTTTGGGTTGTATGGATCTCGTATTTGGTTGCATGGATATCTTCAAGGATTTACCTTTAATGTTGTAATGTATATTTATAAATCTTGTTGCTTGCAAATAGACCAAATGAAATTAGGACATTTGAAACATTTTAGTAAAAGATATAGGTTATTTTCCATGAGAAATATTGTCTTTAAAAGGCAAAACATTGTGAAGAAGTTTAAAATTAAATTGTTTTACTTGATTTTCATTTATCTTTTTCAAGCTTCCTTTCAAAATAAATTGGTAAATTCAAAACGTGTTGCCAAAACGTTGCAATCGAAGGATTGCTACTATTTAAATGTTTCAATGCATTATTTAAAAAAAAAATTGCTTTCATATGACTCAAATTGAATTTGTTTCCATTTGATATCTGGAACATTTCATTTGAGAAGTCTGTTTCGTTGCGATTGTTATTTCTTTTCTTTTGTTGATACCAATTATTCAAAGGTATGACTGTAAATGGAGTCGGTTTTTATTACAAGGGGGTGGGTGCAATGCCGATTGAAATGAGACGGTTTTGGTGTAGTTGTAAGTTTATTTGTTTTGGGCCAGATCTATAAAGATTGATAAATCTTCCTTCCATTATAAGCCTGTCTTCAAAATATATTAATTCAATTCTGATTTCATTTAACTTTTTTTTCTGAATTCAAAATTTACACGAAAGTTCAGATCAATTTACAACTTTCCTCATCCCACCCCTCACCTCCTCTATTTGTTTTCTTTTCCCCTTTTTTTCTCTCTTAGTATTCCTTTGATCTCCCTTTCGGTCTCTCCTCCCTCTTTCCTCCCTTTATGAATTTTATTTCCCCATTTTCTCTCGCACCCCCCCCCCCAATCACAATCACAGAATTTTGGTCTGCGTAATGTCAGAACCTTGGGATCTATCATTACTATTGTCATAACTTCAGACATAATTCTGTGAGACGATAATTTGCTTTTGATTTTCATTAATTGGAAGATATCTTGAAGATTTTGCTTTTTGTCTTTAATTCTTTTCTTTGTAATTGCCCGGCGCCCATCTTTTCACAGGCATACCAATCAAAACCATTTTTTTAAAAGAAAATCATTTGTCTTTATTTTCAGCTCCAAAAATATCAAAAACACTTTGAAATATTTTGTTCTTTGACACCGATACCAGGAAGATACCCCCCCCCTACCCCCAAGGGGTCAACCATACACGTATGTTCGTTCCGCATTCTTAGAGATACCCTTTTTATCGGATGCCGTGTGAAAATTACCCCCTATTAAAAAGAAACATGTTTTTAAAGATTGGAATAAAACTCAATAAAAAAAATGTTTAAAAAAACTCCATTTGAATATACCCTCAATTAAATATATACAAATTCAATGAACGTCTATGTTACTAAAATCGTGATGGTGGCCAGAAACGGTTCTCAATACCAGAATGCAATATAATTATCTAACGTTCGCAATAATGTTATCTATCTTCTTTTTTTCCCCTCTCTCTCTCTCTCTCTCTCTCTCTCTCTCTTCCCCCCTTCTATAGAAATGGCCTATGCGCTCCCGACTCTACGCCGGAGCTTCGACTGACTGTCTCTTAGAGGGTTCGTCATAACCATGACGGAGGTCTTCAACTATGAGTATACCAAAGAAAGATCGAGGGTTCCAATACAGCGCCTTCCCAAATATTCACGCTATCGTTGGCGTATCCAAAGAGGGGCGTCAAAAAGAAAAAAAAACTGCCAAAGAAAACACGTACAACATTGCAAAATGGGGACCCTGTAGTATAGAGCAATGAAATAAAAACTACATTTTAGGGCTGTCCTTGTTATCGATGTCTTTTCCAAAGATGGGGATAGGGTGGGCGTCAAAGGAAAATATGCCCACTTAAATAAGTAGAACGTTGTAATTAATGGGGACCTTATACAGCATTAAAAATAATTAAAACAAAAATAATAATAATACTTTTTGGTGGTTGTCCTTGTGTAATAATATTTAGTTGATGAGGGGCTTTAATGTCTTATTTGCCCCCCCCCCTCCCCATTGTCATGTTGAATATGGTGCATATAATTCAAAGTTATTGGTAGATTTAATGTTTACGTGCATCATATTATATAACGTTACACTTATAAATAATTCAACGCATGATAATTGTTTAATCAACAGATTAATGTAATTAACATTAATGAGTATGTTTATGCTCCTGCATTAGAAAAGGTTGTGGTAAGTTATTTATAAACACAACACAAAAAGTAAGTTCCCCCTATTTCAGATATCAATAATTATTGACCCAGGAGGAATTGAAAAAACCTAATTATATGCCCGTGTAGGTAATTTTAGTACCTACAAGGTGACTGATTTTTAAGAAGAATCATCATGTCATGCTTCAGTGAGTTATGGTTGAATGCAAAAATGTCATTCAAATTGCAAATCCGGTAAGTCACTGAACCGTGACGGAGCCCTAAACTTTCTTCTCATTTGCATGATTTCCTTGTAATTTTTGCCCAGTGAGGCGTGAAAAATCGCGATTTTTGTGAAAATAAATTTTGAGGTAATCCCCCAATACAATCGTGCTGTTTAATCAAAGTAAAAGTTCAAATTTTAGTCCATACAAAATGAAATAGATTTTCTAGTCTCACGTGCTCATTGAAGCATGAATTTGTAAATAAATGCCATAGGATCATTGACACGTGCCTTAAAAATATAAACACAACAGAAAAATGTCATTGAGATTATTTTAGTGCATAAAATTACTGCAATACCTCTTCGTAATTCTAAAATGGGCTATTTTTTGGTTGTTTGATTGGTTCACTCAACCGCGAAGGAGGTTATATTGGTTGCATACACTTCCAAAACAGGAATTCCATCATATTTGATCAAATATACCATGGCAAAGAAGTAAAAATCGCAGTTTTGCAATTTTTGGTGCATGCTCACTCAACCGTGAAATTTGACGCAAATTTCCTTTCCGTATATTGGGAAGCACGTTGTGCATACATTCTGACGTGTAATATATTTAAAATCTGAAAATGGGTCCGATATCATTGCATCAAAGTTGTGATTTTAGGCTTGTGAACTTCAAAAAATGACATTTTTGCATTCAACCATTAATCACTGACGCATGACTTGATAATTCTTTTCTAAAATTCGCTGCCCTGGTAGCTAATTAAATTCCCTACATGGACATATAATTCGATTTTTTTTTTCTTCAAATTCTCCTAGTTAAAAAAATGATTGATATCTGAAATAGGGGGAACTTTCTTTTTGTGTTGTGTTTATATACATTTTGTTATGTTCAATTTTTTCAAAGTTTAATAAGCAACGATAAGCGTGGTCGATTTGTGTATTACATGATTACGACAGCATAAAACAAACAGATTTTAGTAAGAAAAAAAAGTAACGACAATTATTGTTAATCTATACCGCATTTTTAATTGAAAAAAGAAAGAAATATCCCATTAAAATAGAAGAAGAAGAAACATGAAATATTGAATTGTTGAAACCTTGCTGTCTAATTATTCATCATAAAAATTTGAATTGCATTTAATTCAATGATTTTGGATAAGCCTCTTTGGTGATGACTTTTTAATAACTTCTGTTGATAAAGATGAAATGTGATGTATTTTGTATGATTTTGTTTTTCTCACAAACTATATACCAACGATGTAAATCATTTTGTGCTAGAAAAATTCAAACCAAAGCATCTTTAATCATTCATTCGCAGATAGGCCTATGTAAATATTATTAGAATGCATTTAAATCTGAAGAGTAAACTGAAATAATTAAATCATGTTGAAATTGAAATCATACGAAAAGAGCATTGTAAGTTATTTGTTGTATAATTATGATGGAATGAAATTCCATATGACATTGTTTCATTTCTTTTGTTGTGAAATAAAAATGAGTGCTATAGTGTGCCATGAATAAATACTTTTATTCATTTCAACAATGTCTTAATTTTCTTTATATGGCCTATTAATTGAAATGTACACTTTGGATGTTGCTAGGCAGTACTCTTATTTGAAAGTGTTCTCTATACCTTCTGGAGATTTTCCTTCTAATTCATTCTGAAGGAGAAAGAGAAAGGGAGAGAAAGAGAGAGACAGACAGATAGAGAGAGAGAGACAGAGAGAGAGAGAGAGAGAGAGAGTGGGGGTTAGGGCATTAACTCCTATCCGCCCCCTTATTGCTGCCCACTGAACCAGGGTGGGACGGCCCAAGAGCACAGGATATCTCAATGCATTATAACTTGGTATAAACTAGCTTGTCTTTATCCCCTCGCCAGTTATATACATTGTTTCCTAAAATCGCTATATTTAGGTTCAGTATCATGTAAAAAATAATTAAAAAAAAAACAAACAAACGAAAGAAGAAAAGAAAAGTTCTGCCATATTGACCATTAAAAATGGTACAAGTTGAAAACATATTTTTATAGTATGAAGATTAATCACAACCTGGTATTGTTTGGTATTTTCATAAAGCATGAAAATCAGACTTTCTTCTGCATTTTTTTTTTCATCACATTTTGGTGCTGTAATTTTTGAGATATGACCAGTTTTCTACAATCAAGAAAAAATACAATTTTCGCACGATTTCCAATGCCTTTGTGTAGGTTTTACATAATGGCCATGAAGCCATAAATTTCAGCGCTCCAGAACAATAAAAGTGCGTAATTTCGATTTGTTCCTCGTCGAACAAAAGTTATGCTAACTTTTGTTTTACAAAAGCAAATTATACAGAACAAAGTGCATCAACACCTGATCAACAAGGAAAATATTTGGGCTTTAATTTAGTACCACATACACACATTATTTTGAAGGAAAAAAAATCACACCTAAATTATTTTTTCCCCGACTGTACCATTTTTTAATTTTTTTTTTATTATTATTATTTATTTTTTTTACACAGACGGTATAGGCCTAGAGCTATTTTCTTCTGAAAATGCTCAGCGTACTGACTAATAAATATTTCGTCACGCAGCAGTTGGTTTTAACTGCAAGATATCATTGGACACCATAAAACGTTTTAATCGCTCTCTTTCAAAACTGCGGTATGTCGGTTAAAAAAAAAAAAAACAACAAAAAACACGGAAATTTTCAGAGTTGTGAAGTTGATGAAGAAGTAAAATTTTAGTTTTATGCGAGATTTATTTTCGCTGGTTCATTGTGTGAAAGCAAGGAATGTATAATGCAAGATCAAAATTATTCTTTAGAGATATACATTTGTAATTGTATATAAAAATAAACCACCTCTTTCTTAAGCACAAAAAAGAACATAATATAAAAGAGCCCTAGCTGTACATGTGCCTTTTTTACAATCGAAATCTCTAGATATCTCAAGATATTATAATAATAATGATATAGCAAACGAAAATGTAATTTAGTCAATGGAAGTTGTACATACCTCGCCATTTTCCCAATTTTAATATTCAATTTTACAGTTAAATAAACAACTGTGAAATTAAATATTGCTATTGTGAAATTGGCGAGGTATGTACTAATTCGATTGACTAAAGTACCTTTTCGTTGGCTATAGGCCTACACATTAAGGTGAACGCCTAAAGTGCGAAATTAAGCACAGGGCACAAAATGCGCTAAATTGAATGCTGCGATCATGTAATTGAGTGAATGGAGCATGAAAATGGCCGGGAAAACCTATGATATAAATGATAATACTAGTTATTATTAGTAGTAGTATTACAATGATGATGATGATGATGATATAATGACATATAATAATAATGCTTTGTATAGTAAAATAGAATAAGTATCAAACCTTCTTATAATGGTATTACAAACTTTCATCTCTTTATAATTGTCATTGCACTATTATAACATTTACATTGCAGTGTATAGTACTTCATAAATATGGTAAATATCAGACTCTTCTTAAACATTGATTCAATTATGTCAAAAATTTTAATTATGAGTATTGCATTTGCCTTGTTATCATTCATCTGAATTATTATTATAATTTGTTTTAAACACGTAATTTTAATGATAATAATATAAATCTTAATAATAATAATCAGTTCTTTTATAGCGCATACCACATTGCTAAAAGCATGTCCCTATGCGCTTACAACAAGAAAGGAAAGGAAAACAAGTAAAGAGAATTACAATGCACTTAAAGCACAGAAAATACAAAGGTAGTGTTGGGCACTGAGTTCAAATACAAATTAATTATTAAGCATTGAAAAGATGTCTTTTAAGAGAAGCCTTAAACTTCTCTAAATCATTTGGGAGAGCATTCCATGAGACTGTAGATGCATGTGCAAAAGAACGCTCACCACATGCCCTCGTCACAAAGGGAGGAACGACAAGCAAACTTTTTGAACCTGATCTTAAGGAACGAGTTGGCTGATATTACGTTAACAATTCAATCTATAATTGCAATTGCATATTATTTACACTGCCTTGTAAATGGTTATTCTTAAATATAAACAAAATATTCTTAATATCGATATTCATACGTCAGATATTCAGATCATGATTATCATATTTGCCATGTTTTTTTTTTTTTTTTTTTTTTTTTTTTTTTTTTTTTTTTTTTTTTTTTTTTTTTTTTTTTTTTTTTTTTTTAATATAAAAATTTGTGCAGTATCCAGACAACCAAGGGGGCATTTCATCAAAGGACTTGTCAGACATTTTATCCGACAAATTTGCTCTCAGCCAATCAGATGCAAGCATTTCAGTAGCTTATAACCGTTTGTCGGATAAAACATCCGACTAGTCCTTTGATGAAATGCCCCCCATTATGACACATTTACATAACAAAACGAGCAATATTTCTGGTTCATGCGTGATTTAAATTATTTCATGTTGGAATTGCTTTGACTATTCATAAGGATACAGTGGAAAATCATGTATGAACTAGAAATATCGCTCGTTATATTAACAAAACACTTGTAAATTGCACAAATTCTTATACAGTCTGTGTCAAATAAAATGGTACAAGTGGAAAACATTTTTTTTATAGAATGAAGATAAATCACAACCTGGTATTGTTTAGTACTTTCATAAAGCGGGGTACTTAGACTTTCATCTGCCATTTTTTCTCATCACATTTGGAGCAGTATTTTTTGAGATATGACTAATTTTCAACAATCAAGAAAATCCATTTTTCGCACGCCGTCCCATGCCTTTGTATATGATTTCGCATAATGACCGTGAATTCAGCGCTCCAGAACAATAGAAGTGCGTAATTTCGATTTGTTCCTTGTCGCACAAAACTTAGCATAACTTTTGTTCTACGAAAGTAAATTATACAGGACAAAGCGCATCAACAAGAGCAATCTTTTGGCTTTAATTTGGCACCACAAACACACATAATATGAAAAGATTTCACACCTAAATGATTTTTTTTCCCCCGACTGTACCATTTTTTTTTACACAGACTGTATTGTCAAAATAAAATACATTATTATCCATACAGAGGGTTTTAGAGGCCAAATACAAGTGTTATTTTGTTGAAGATGCACTTCATATACTTGACCTACTTTGCAAAGTTCGTTGAACTCGCCCAATACTGTGGCCTCGCTGCCCAATATTAAAAATATTGGGCAGCAAGAGAGGGAATACCCAAAGTTGAAAGTGGGATTTATGAAGTGCATCAACAAAATAACACTTGTATTCGGCCTCTAAAACCCTCTGTATGGATAATAATTTATTTTATTTTGACAATATAAGAATTTGTGCAATTAACAAGTGTTTTGTTAATATTATTAACAAAACGAGCAATATTTCTGGTTCATACGTGATTTTTCCACTGTATCCTTATTATATGGATAGACAAAGCAATTTTTACCATGAAATCATTTAAATGATTAACTCGTTAATCCAAGGTTGCCTCAATATTTAGGTGAAATAGGTTCATGCCTCTATTTGTTTAAAAATTATTACTCCACATAATTATTTTTGTTGACCAATAACAGGCGCGTATCCAGGATTGCACCCGGGGGCCCGACGTGAATTTGGCGCCCTGTGTACTTTATAAAATATGGCGCCCCCTCCCCCCCCACCCCCGCCAGACAAACATAGGCCTACGGCTTAATGTATGTTGAAGGATTTTGAATAATAATGTATTTTAAGTTTTTTTTTTTTTTTTTTTTTTTTTTTATTTTGCCAATGGTGAGTTCACGGAAAAGAATTTCTAGGTATATGATATTACCGCTATAAGATAAAATACGAATATTTTAAATACGAGCGCGAAGCGCGATCAGATTTTTCCCCTCGATTTACGATCAGAAGCAAAGAATTCTAAGTTTAGCTCTTCATCAGAAAATCTATGAACGCAGGAGCGGATCCAGCATTCGCCAATATGGGGGGGGGGACCGGATTTTTTCCACCCAATTTTCCTTGATCAGCGGTTTGAAAGCTTAGCGCAGGGGTGGGGGTGTTGTTAAAAATGTATAGGCCTATAAACACTTAATTAACTTAATTTTTTTATGAACAAGCAAATGTATTAAATCAATAATGCGAGCGCGAAGCGCGAGCCGAAAATTTTTGCTATATCAACCTGAAAGCATTGAATTTAAGCGTTTCTTTATGCTATGGTCATGAAGAAAATACTTATTTCATTTTATTTTTTTCATTTCATTTATTTATTTCCACAATACAGCAAAATATTACAGAACAAAACAATCAGTGAATAAATAAATTAAGCTTACATAGATATAGTCAAAATAAAAAGTCATTAAAAAGTCATTAAACAATGCGAGCGCGAAGCGCCACCGCGAAATTTTTGATAATAAATTATATCACCTGAAAACAGTGGATTTTTAAGCGTTTTTATGCTATGTTTATAAGGAAGATACATATTTCTCACTAACAATGAGAGCGCGAAGCGTGAGCTGAAAATTTTAGATATATCAATCTAAAAACACTGCATTGAAAGCTTTTTGTGTGTTGTGTGCTAAGCTTCTTAAGAGATATTTATCGCATAAACCATGCGAGCGCGAAGCGCGAGCTGAAAATTTGTGCAATAAATTCTATCAACCTGAAAACAGTGCATTTTTAAGCGTTTATTGCTATGTTTATAAGGAAGATACATATTATCTCACTAAACAATGTGAGCGCGAAGTGCGAGCTGACAATTTTAGATCAACCTAAAACATTGCATTGAAAGTTTGTGTGTGTGCTTTGTTTTTTAAGAAGATACTTATCTAATTAAACAATGCGAGCGCGAAGCGCGAGCCGAAAAAATTTTGATAAAATATCAACCTGAAAACAGAGCATTTTTAAAACGTCTTTATGCTAAGTTTATAAGGAAGATACATATTATCTTATTAAATCAACCTGAAAACAGTGCTTTTTAAGCTTTTTCTAATGCCATGCTTATAAAGAAGATACATATCTCATTAAATAATGTGAGCGAATCGATTTTTTATTTTTTTTATATATTAACTTGAAAACATTTAATTTTAAGCGTTTTTTGTGCTAAGCTCATAAAGAAATACTTGTCTCATTAAACAATGCGAGCGAGAAGCGTGAGCCGAATATTTTTGATATATATTTTTAAGCCTTTTTTTTTTAACGCATGCTAATTAAGAAGATACATATTTTAAACAGTGCGAGCGCGAAGCGCGAGCTGTTTTTTTTTTTTTTTAAATATAATACCTGAAAAGAGTGCATTTAAAGGTTTATTATGCTATCTTTATAAAGAAAGATACATGTCTCATTAAATAATGCGAGCGCGAGGCGCAGCCGAATTTTTTTGATATATCACTTGAAATCATTTAAGATAATTTTGGCACCCATATGTTCAGGTCAATTCGGCGCCCTACATTTGAGCTCAATCTGGCGTCCTTTAATTTAAAGATCGATTTGGCACCCCTTAACTTCAGGTTCAGCGCCCTTAAGTCTCAGGTCAATTCAACGCCTCTTAAGTTTCAGATCTTTTTTTTGTGCTACATTTGATCTAAATTTGGCGCCCTTACGTTTAAGATCATTTTGGCGCCCCTCTAGGTTTAGGTCGATTTTGCGCCCCTAGGTTTATGGTCGATTTTGCGCCCTCCTAAATCTAGGGTCGATTTAGCGCCCTTAAGTTTAAGGTCGATTTGGCGCCCCCATCTAAGTTTCGTGTCAATTTGGCGCCCCCACGTTAAGCTCATTTTGGCGCCCCTCTGATTTAAGTTTGATTTGGCGCCCCCTAAATTTAAGGTCGATTTAGAGCCGCTAAGTTTAAGGTCGATTTGGCGTCCCACCTATGTTGAAGGTCAATTTGGCGCCCCTATGTTTAAGCTCAAATCGGCACCCCTAAGTTTATTGGCGTTGCTACTTTACTGTCGATTTGACGCCCCCTAAATTTTTTAAGGGCGCCCCTTTCCCTCCCCCTTTTTCAATTTGGCACCTTACTTAGTTTAAGGTTGATTCGGCGCCCCTAAGTTTAATATAATTAAGCGCCCCCTCAGCTTCAGGTCAATTTGGCGCCCCCATCTAAGTTTCGGGTCAATTTGGCGCCCCTACGTTTAAGCTCAATTTGGCTCCCCGATTTGGCGCCCCCCTAAATTTAAAGGTCGATTTGGCACCCTTATAAGTTTTAAGGTCAATTTGGCGCCTCTTAGTTTACTGTCGATTTGGCGCCCCCTAATTTTTAAGGTCGATTTGGCGCCCCTAGTTTAAGGTCAATTTGGCACCCCTTAGTTTACTGTCGATTTGGCGCCCTTCCCCTAAAATTAAAGGTCGATTTGGCGCCCCTAATTTAAGGTTGATTTTGGCGCCCCTATAAGTTTAAGGTCAATTTGGGCCCTTTAGTTTACTGTCGATTTCGCGCCCCTAAATTCAAGGTCGATTTGGCGCCCCTAAGTTTAAGGTCAATTTGGCGCCCCTAAGTTTACTGCGAATTTGGCGCCCCCCTAATTTTAACGTCGATTTGGCGCCCCTAAGTTTTAAAGCCAATTTGGCGCCCTTAGTTTACCTGTCGATTTGGCGCCCCCCATTCTTTTTTAAGGCGCCCCCTTCCCCTCTTTTTTTTTCTCCCTTCCTCTCTTTCTCTCTCTCTCTCTCTCTCTCTTTTTTTTTTCTTCCTTCCTCTTTTCCCCCCCTTTTTTCCCCTTCCTCTTCCCCCCTTTTTTTCCATTTCTCTTTTTTTTTCCCTCTTTTTTCTCTTCCTTTTTTTTTTTTTTTTCTTTCTCTTTTTCTCCCCTTTTTCTTCCCTCTTTTCGGGCGCCCCCCCCTGCGCGCCCCCGTGGGGCCCGGGCCCGTAAAGCCCCCCCCCCCCAGAATACGCGCATGAATAACCGTATTTACTCTTGATCGGTATTTTGCACTGTTAATTTCGTCTATTTTGTACTGTGATTTTGATATTTGTATTTTTTGAATTAATTTCATTTTATATACTTCTTTAATTTTGTGTTTCTTTCTTATGTGAATGTAAAGTTTTTACTTCCAAATTTTGCAAATTTCAATATGTATCAGCTTGTTGTAGCTACAATCTTAATATGTTTATCAATAGACTTTTCAATTTCAATTCGATATGGCCGCGGAATGTCGACGTAATCAACTGTTGTTCTTGTCCTGTTGATCTTTTTCCTGCATGCTTGTGATGTCCGATGATAGATCCATTCTCATATTGATTGACTGTGTTCGGAGAGTCTTCGGCTGAATCTAACCGTGGTTCAGGATAGCAAATCCCTTATCGTCCGGGTTGGCATATGTATGATAGAGAACGACTTCGGGTGCTCATTCGAGATCGAGAAAGAGCTGTCGCAATGGCGTTACCAGAATCGCACATAACATTATCAGGTTCTTCGTAATCCACACATTGATCCATATTGGTTTGATTTGTCTGGTTTCTTACTCTCATTGCTGTATATTGATTTCTTTCTAGAAGTTCCTTCTAACGATTCTATCCTGGTCTGTCTTTTGTAGATTCATCTTCTCTCGCACCTTGGTCATTTTTGTTTGCTTTGATTGCGTTTGCTTCGCATTCCGACTTATGGTGAGCCGTTGGACAAATACTATCAAGAACCAAATGAGTATGGCGATAGAAAAAAGAATGATGATAACAATAAGTGTTGTTTCTCTTTGAGAATTGTTTGACTTCATCGTACCGAGCTGAGCTGGTACAAACACATGTTATGTAAGAAAAGGTATCACCAAACGGATTGAAATCAACCTGGATGCTATCATACACCAATTTACTTGATACAGTGAATGTTATGTAGTTACCATTTGATAACGGCTGTTCCTTTCTTCTTATCATTTAATGTTACGTTGACTGGTATTTTCTTCAGGTGCATCGAAATTGTGCAAGCTGGCAGTTGATGTCAACTCCTTCAAGATGAGGACTCGTGGTGGATTTGCGAGGCATGATGAACAGTTGATAACTCCGAACATGGTATACCCTCCGATATGGAGGAGAATAATCGAACGCAATCATATCTTCCTGAATCTGATATCCTTGCATCATTAATATAAAGTGTAAATGATCGAGCATTGGAAGAATCATTTTCTTCGTATAACTGTGATAAACGGCCATTATCGTATCGAGGGTAAATTCCACTGTAGGGAAGTTAGAATCGACCGCCGCAATGTAGGTAATATTGTTCCCATCACGCCAATGCCAATAAAGATATTCCAATAGGAAAGTTTGTCCGTGTTGCAAGGAAGAGTAATATTATCTCCAACATTTGCTACTAAGATGACACCCTCTACATCGATTAAAACACATGTGAAGATTATAAGCAAGGCAAAACCTTGATTAGAATTAGTGAACATATTAATGTCATCCAATGCCATCATGAACAAAAGTCGCACTAAAACAAAATATAGTGTCGAGGATTAGTTGACTGTTGATTTGTTTCAATTGTTGTCGTTTAAATCAAAGCTTGATATAACTGTAATTTGTTATGATCTCTTCCTTGTTACATACGCCATGTATGTAATGTATACAATATTGTTATATCCTTATTTGAGCATGTATAGACATGATGCTTACGAAATAGAAACTGAGATTGAAAGAAAGTATACCGCCCATCGATTATTTTCCGTAGGCCTACTTTTCTAAGCTCTTGACTTAATCGATCTTTAAATTTGTTTTTGACAGAGTTCAAAGACGCGGAACCACTTTTTATTGAGATGGGAGGGGGCAGATTTCTGTACAGTCCATGTTTTGTTTTGTTTTGTGTTTTTTTAATGTCTCACGCGGTCAGGCAAAAAAGTAGCTACAGTATTTTATTCTAATTATTATTTCTATTTTATTTTATTTTATTGTATTTTATTATTTTTTATTATATATCATTATTATTTTTTTTTTTAATTAAAAAATAAATATTTATTTGATTTTTTTAAGTGATTTTTTTTTTGCGGGGGGGGGGGTAGGGGGTCACATCACAATACACCGGGTGAGCGATACGCGGGGGTGGGGAGGGTTGCAGGATGGGGGTTGGGTGGGGTGGAGTGGGGGAGGGTAGGTAGGCGTGAAATTTGGTGGAATATTTTCTCCAATATTACAAAGTACATCATGTGGCCTTTGTATGATTTGTATTGTTTATTTGATGATAATTCTAATTTGCCCGTCGCCCCCATCCCTGGATCCGCGCCTGCTGAGTTTACTATTAATTCAGCCAGGAGCTTATTCGAAACAAAAAGAAGTCCAAGTAAGACTTTTGCTTTATGACGGAGTTGTTTGATTTTATTGTGGTATATTTTATGGATCTCGTATTTGGTTGCATTCATTTATACAGGGCGTTCCCGAAAGAAACTATACACTTTTGAAATGGCTGCAAATGAAAATATTTTGATTTTAGGTATATGAAATTTACATGTATGGAAAGCTCATTATCCCAACTTTCATATACACAACAAAAAGTCCCGAAAATAGGTCATGCATGAATGAGGAGACGTTCACTTTTGTAAAGGGTATGGAAATTAGGGTGCGCAGGAATGCCCTACCAAGTTGTATGAGGAAAGTCATTTGAAGCTTATGGAATTGAGGATGATATGCAGAATTACTGATCAATTATGATCAGTTGGGGTTTGCTAAGTGAAATTTGTGGAATTGGGGGATTAACAATTTCATGCATGAGTGAACAGGAATATGTATTTCCTATTATAAGCATTGTAGCTTCCAAGTTGTCTTCAGTGGTGTGTTGTGGTAGTCAGGATGGGGTGCAGAACAAGTGAGATGCAGGGTAAGATTTTTTATCCCTTTTGATGATCGTTTCTCATGATCTTTTGGATTGTCTGAATGTCCAAACATCAGTGGCATTTTTTTTTTCTTCAACAAACAGGTTGTGCATCGAAAGAGGAGGAGGACACGTTGAGCATTGAACGTACACACTTTATTTTAATTTGCATTATCAGATTTTTTTTCCCTCCTTTTTGTTTTGTTACAGGATGGATGAAACAAGTGTAAAATCGAAAAGAACAAATTCAACTGAAAATAAAGACTGACATGTTAATATCACAAGTTTGTGTTACACTGTAACATTTTCCTTTACAAAAGTCCAAATTGCTAAATCACAGGATAGTTTGGTTTTTTGGTTGATCAATTGAGTTGATTGATTTATTGGACATGGTGATTGATATAACTATGAAGATGATGTAATGCTTGATTGATTAGTTGAAACATTTGGAGACTGGTACACTGTTGATTTAAATGATTGCTAGCTGGGTGTTGATTGTCTAATTTATGTGACTGATTGATTGATAGATTGATAGATTGTCATCAACCATCCCAATTTTGGGTAAATGTGAGTAGACCGGGATGCAGGAAGGTTGTCAGAATATTTGGAGTAGAAACCAATGAATATGAACATATTCAAAAACACACCATGCAAATAGATAGAAAGATGATAAGAGAGAGGGAGAGAGGGATGAAGACAAAGAGAGAGAGAGAGAGAGGAGAGATAGAAAAGAGGAGGGAGAAAAGAAGAGAAGAGAGAAAGAGAGAGAGAGAGATTAAACACACCACTGAAGGACCCCTCACAATATACCTTGGAAAGTTACAATGCAACAATAGGAAATACATATTCCTGTTCACTCATGCATGAAATTGTAATCCCCAATTCCCACAAATTTCACTTAGCAAACCCCAACTGATCATAATTGATCAGTATTCTGCATATCATCCTCAATTCCATAAGCTTCAAATGACTTTCCTCATACAACTTGGTAGGGCAATTCCTGCGCACCCTAATTTCCATACCCTTTACAAAAGTGAACGCTGCTCATTCATGCATGACTTATTTTCGGACTTTTTTGGTGTCAATTAAAGTTGGCATAATGAGCTTTCCATACATATAAATTTCATTACCTAAAATGAAATATTTTCATCTTGGCAGCCATTTCAAAAGTGTATAGTTCTTTTGGGACGCCCTGTATACCATGTTCAAGGATTTACTTTTAATGTTGTAATGTATATTGATAAATCTTGTAGATTGCAAATTGAGCAAATGAATTAGGACATTTGAACATTTTAGGAATATTTAGGAAAAGATGTAGGTTATCTTCCATGAGAAAGATTGTCTTAAAAAGGTAAAACATTATGAAGAAGTTTAAAATTAAATTGTTTTACTTGATTTTTCATTTATTTTTTAAGCCTCCATTCAAAAATAAAATGGTAGATTCAAAACTTGTTGCCATGCAAAACGTGCAATTGAAGGATTGCTACTATTTAAATCGCTCAATGCATTATAAAAATGTTTTTTGCTTTCATATGACTCACAGGCGGGGATCCAGGATTTTCCAGAGGGGGGGGGGGCCCAACTTTAAAAGAAAAAAATCTTGTAACGGAGGACCGAGCAAACGAGCGGGAAGAAGTTTAAAATATTCCCCTCGATTACCGAGTGAGTCAAAAAAAACTTTACACCTAAAAAAAATGTCAATAAAAGAAATCAATTTATAAACCCAAATTATTTTATATATTCTGAAAGAGTATCTCCTCCGCATTCTGGTACCATTTTTGTGTTGATGCATTGTTTGCGAAACTGTCAATTTCGAATTGTGCCAGAATGGGAGTAATCAAAACAACAAGCTAGTAAAATAGCAACTTCGTCCTGATTAAAATAGCATACAATTTTAAACGAAATGTCTTCCGCTTAATGACTTGGCAGGGGTGTTGTTACATAGATTACATTTTGTATGAAAATTAGATTGACTCGTGAAGTAATGCACGAATGAATACACATTAAAAGAGTAAATTGCCACTGACAGACCAAAAGGCCTCTTAATACTTTTGAAAAGTGATTATCTTGTGTTTGACGCGGTGCTCACTCATGCCTGACTCTACAGATCTATCTTATTTTCATACAAAATGTAGTCAATTATATAAAACAATACCCCTGCCAAGTTATTAAGCGGAAGCCATTTTCGTTAAAAAGTTATGCTATTTTAATCAGGATGAAGTTGCTTTTTTCTAGCTTTTGTTGTTTTTGATTTTACTCCAATTCTGGCAAATTCGAAATTGGAAGAAAAAGGAAGGAGAAAAAACAAGAGGAAAAAGAATGAAAATGAATGCTTGGTTTTTTTTTTTTTTTTTTTTTTTTCGCAAACAATGCGTCGTGTTCATCCAAGCGTAAAGACATACGACACAAAAATGGTACCAAAAGATGCGGGAGAAGTTACTCTTTTAGAATATGTAAAATAATTTGGGGTTTATTATTCGGTTTTCTGTTTATTGACATTTTTCTAGGTGTAAAGTTTTTTTTTACTCACTCGGTATAGGCCTATAGTGACCTAAAATGAGGAATTTAACAAATTTTTTATTTTACTCCTATGAAAACAAAATAATATATATACTAGCAACAAAAAATAAATAAATAAATAAATGTGGTTTGAATATGTATTTTAAATTACCACCATGATTACGATTATTGCCCCATAATAATTACATCAGATGTTGCAGCGCAAACTTTGCCATTTAATTACCTGGAAAACGGCATGTTATATACTTTAAGTTGTTATGCCAGAGATAGTAGAACGAATTTGAAAGTGGAGGTCACAATGGAAAAGGGGGCAGTTGAGTCCAGAGGCATAAAGAGAAATGTATTCGTATGAATAGGGGATGCGCCAAAAAAATTGCATTTTAATTGATGCTTTTAAGAATGTGTTTTGTATTTCATTAGTTCATTTTGAAAAAAAAAAAGCAAAGCGTGCGCGAAGCGGGAGCCAAAAATTTTTAGGTAAAAATTTGATACAATTTGTGCATTATAGACCCTATTTAGTATCCGCGAACGCGAAGCGCGAGCTGAAAATAAGTTGAGGTAAAATTTTGAGTTAATTGTGCATTATACCCTACTGAATTGGAATCTGCGAGAGCGAAGTGCGAGCCGAAAATTTTGAGCACAACATTGGAGTTATTTGTGCATTATGATTTAGTATCCGTTAGAGTTAGGGTTAAGGGGCACTTTCTAGTATAAAAATTGTAGATAGTTGTGTATTATATACCCTATTTAGTATCCGCGAGCGCGAAGCGTGAGCTGAAAATTTTGAGGTAAAAATTGGATTTATTTGTGCATTATCAGCGACCGCGAAGCGCGAGCCGAAAATTAGGGGTTTTAACAGATATATGGGATAAATAAAGGGGCTCTTTCTAGTACTAAAATTGTAGATAATTGTGTATTATAGATCATATTTATCATCCGCGAGCGAAGCGCGAGCTGAAAATTTTGAGGTAAATAGGGGAGTTATTTGTGCATTATGATGTAGTATCAGGTAGCGCAAAGTGCGAGTCGAAAATTTGGGGTCTAAAAAGAGTATAGAATGAATAAAGGGGCTCTTTCTAGTATAAAAAATGTAGATAATTGTGTATTATAGAGAGAGAGATTAAGTTGGTATAAACTAGCTTGTCTTTATCCCCTCACTAGTTATACACAGTTTCTCCTAAAATCGCTATAGGTTAAGTATCATGTAAAAATAATAAAACAAAAACAAACAAAAGAAGAAAAGAAAAGTTCTGCCATGTTGACTCTCTTTGTATACAGTCTGTGCCATATAAAATGGTACAAGTTGAAAAACATTTTTTTTATAGTATACAGATTAATCACAACCAGGTATTGTTTGGAATTTTCATAAAGCAGGAAAATCAGACTTTCTTCTGCATTTTTTTTTCATCACATTTGGTGCTGTAATGTTTGAGATATGACCAGTTTTCTACAATCAAGAAAAAATACAATTTTCGCACGACTTCCAATGCCTTTGTGCAGGTTTCGCATAATGGCCATGAATTTCAGCGCTCCAGAACAATAGAAGTGCTTAATTTCGATTTGTCCCTCGTCGAACTAAAGCAAATTATACAGAACAAAGTGCATCAGCAAGGAAAATATTTTGACTTTAATTTAGTACCACATACACACATTATTTGAAGAAAAAAATTCACACCTTAAATATTTTTTCACCGACTGACTGTACAATTTTTTTTTTTTTGACACAGATACCCTAGGAGCCAAGGGCCTTTAATCAGAATTTTTGCTGGGGAAGGTTTGAAGGTCCTATCTAGATTAAAATTTTGCGCTGATTCCAAAAATGCCACTCTTACTCGACCGCAGGGGCGACACTTTGGCCATTTTGGTCAATTTTTGACCAAAAATGACCATTTTGGTCACTTGTGGTCAAGCGGATTTTATTTTCATAATTTTGGCCGATAAATGGAATTTTAAAAACCTATCTGATGTAAAAATGTGCGCTGATTCTAGAAAAACTGGTTTTATTGACTCTGTGTGTCATTAAAGGGGTCATTTTGGTCAATTTTGGCCAAAAAATGGAATTTTTATCATTTTTGGGCCAAAATCAGACCAAAATGACCATCAGAGTTATCCAAACGATAGTTTCTTCATCTCAAAACCATTTTAAAAAAACTTCCTTGGGTCTCAAACAATAATTCCATACCATTTTCCTTATAAATTTGGACAGCCATGGTCATTTGGACCAGTTTGACCAAAGTGACCATTTTGCAGTTTTGCGGGATTTTGCTATACACCTATGTATTATAGTGTACAGACTATACATGTGTACACATGTACTGTTAAATTATCCTTTTGTTCAAACTCATTTCATGAAGGAATCGATAGACCTTGTGGTGGAGAAGTGGGAAAGATTTATGCCTTGTAAAATCTGATGCAGATTTCAGAAATACAGGTCTTTTTTAACTTACCATTAGGTTCTTGGTCACTTATTGGTCACTTATTGGCCGGAAGGTTGACCATTAGCCCAAATGCAATAAAATACTATTTACAATTTATACAGTGCCTAAAACTTAGTTAGACTGTGTCTCTAAGCACTTTACAGACAATGTTTTATGACCAGGTCGTCAAATTTCGATGTACCTGCACACAATGTGTGCACATTCTCCCCTCCCTACTTTGCATTCCAGCCATGCACTAGGCCTATTAACAAAAAAACTGTGTGCGATATTTGTTTTTACAACAAAATTCATGCACAAATATGACAATTCTGACAATATATCGTATTTCATGTGATTTAATAATTATAATGTCCACTTTCAACCGCACTGACCATTCCTGTATGCGAATGGCAAGTGTGGGTCAAAATAGTAAAAACCGCCAAAGTGTATACAAGTAATATACTATTCAGTCTACAATGCATTACTTGTAATGAGTTCAATGCTTGTTGCGATCTGCGTTAAAACGGATTATTCGTCCCACTTATTAAGTTCTGGTCATCTTGGTTACTTTTTAATTAGAATAAGAAATTTATTCTAAACAGAATAAGATTTCCATCATTAAGCCTATTATGTACAATTGTATACAAAGAATAACATGTGTATTATCGCCATGATGTTATAAGCAAAACACGAAAAGAGTAATTCCAAACTGATCAGTTAACCAAGCTGACCAATTATTGTATGATTCCATAACAACATGAATCTATATAGTGACTTTAAATTATGTTTCATAATGAAGTAACTACATGTATGTCCAGGATCCGATGACGATTTAGAATATCGCATCTGAAGAAGAATGTCATGAAAAAGGTATTTCAACGACTTCAATTATGACTCGACTATTATAGCAAACCGGTTTTCATGTTGCTAGACATAGTGGTCATGAGCGAGTCAGTGTCCTTAACCAAGGCTCCAGCAATGCTGTTCCTCTCTAGAAAGCATTTCAACCAGGCGGAGAGAATACATGTCCTCCTGGCATCGTAATACGGCCATCAAACATACTGATTTCATCTTAATTGTAACGTGAGAGGTAAATGAGAGCTTCAGTTATTTTTGGTCAAGATTCTTGAAGGATGTCCAGTGAGTCATCTCCATCTCCTGAAAGGATGGGAAAAAAAGTGTCTACAACTTCTTCATGGTTGTCTTTGATTTTTTTTCTGCCAGGAGCCATGGTGGCAAACAAGGTGTCAATGTGGTAACTTGCATGGACGTGGTGGACATTATTTATTCATTAGAGCCATGAAATCATAAATGTTGATCTTTTCACATTTCTGGATAGGAGAACAATCGATGTCTTCTTTGATGAGAACTGCCCACAATTATGACACATTATTTGCCTGTATTTACTACCTCAGTGGATAAATAAAGAGTGGATACACTCATCCTATAATAAGGGAACACTTATATGAGATGGCGGATGCGGGCGTCACAACTCGTCGTAGGCCTAGGGCACCGTGCCACGACGTAGCCTGCGTTGCATGTGTAATGCACGCACCAGGTCTCACACATAGAAATAGAGTTCAACTTAGCACCCTAAGGTCACAGCTTTGTCGCTATACTATACCTAAGGGGTGCAAGTGTGCACCCCAACGATGGGGTGCAAAACTGCCCCCATGAGAGGGTGCAAAGGTGCCCCCTAAGGGTGCATATTACACCTTTTGGGGTGCAACTCTACACCCCTTTGCATTTCTACTGAACTTATGGGTGTGAAATGCACCCTTAGGGTTCAATTCTGCACCCAAGGGTGCAGCCATGCCACCCTGTCGGGTGCAACAGCTACACCTCTTAGGGTTCAGAGACAAAGTGCACCCCAAGCGTGATTCGGACCAAGGGGTGCAATCCTGAACCCTATTGGGTGCAAAGATGTACTTATGGGGTTCAAGATTGCACCCCTAAGGTGCAATTCAGCACCCATGGGGTGCAATCCTGAACCCTATTGGGTGCAAAGATGCACCTCTAGGGTTCCAGAGTGCACCCTAAGGTTCAATTCAGCACCCATGGGGTACAGTTCTGAACCCTATTCGGTGCAGAGATACACCTATAGGGTTCAAGATTGTACCCCTAAGGTCCGATTTTGCACCCAGGGGGTGCAATCCAGAACCCTGTTGGGTGTAAAGATGCACCTATAGGGTTCCAGATTACACCCCTATGGTTCAGTTCTGCACCCTGTACGGTGCAGGATTTCACCTCTCGGGTGCAGAATTGAGCCTTATGGGTGCAAACTTGAACCCTTTTGGGTGCTAAGATACACCTATAGGGTTCAAGATTGCACCCTGAGGTTCAATTCTGCACCTGAGAGGTGCAATCCTACACCATACTGAGTGCAAAGGGGGTTGCAAATATAAAAAAATAAATAAAAAGTTACACAAACAGGGTCGAATATTGCACCTCGCGGCCAGTCATGGGTGCTACAACAGAAACATACACTCAACCTGATGCACATACCCCATGCACACCACGCTTAAAGTCCAACCAGTATGCACATACAAATCACTTTACCCATAATAATGTGTCTAGAAAGATAACGTATAATAAACCTGGAATTTAGTGAACTTCATCAAGTTATTACTTTAATTTCCCGCTCTAATTCGTATAATATTTATATATTTCATTCATTTGACTGTAAATTATACATTAAAAAAAATTGAAATAGTTACAATATGCTTAATAACATAACTTATTTGAAGGCCTGCTGTTTCAACGACAATATCAAAGGACTCATTTATTTTTCATGACTATAATAAGTTTAAAACGGCAAGACAATACACAGGCTTGTTGTTATACAAAAAAAAAAAATATAACAGATATGAAAACTGTTCTACTTTAGAAGCTACTACTTTATGACACTCAAATTTGTTACCTATATTTCAAAGGCACATATGAATACTATGTTTACAAAAGGGCATTAAATTGTACATATAGTCTCTATAACAATCAACGCAAGTGTGTTTTTAAAAATGCATACAGTATAAATGTCACCATCGTGGAATATTATGGTTTTAGCCTATGTAAGTTAAGCATTAATTCATCTAAGCACAAAGTCATGGATACATACATAGAAGAATATACAAGGTATTAATGTAAAACAGTTTAGGATTATTTAAAGACAACATTATATACAACAATTTAATATTACGGTAAAAGCATTGGGCAACAATTTTTTATTCAACATTATTTTGGCACCCTTCCAACCGGAAGTTAAACGTCAGTCAAAAGTCAATGCTAGCCAATTCATATGTCATTTTTAGATAACCAGCATAACATCTAACTACATGTATATCATGAAACATTACCCGCAATAAGTATTGCATCATAGCTAGAAATATACGCATTTTCCCCCCCTATTTTGCAAGTCTTTTGTATGTTGTTTTATTTAGTTCATAACGAGAGTATTGTCGACCATTTTTATATTTTCTGAAAGGGTAGCATTCTTAATTTTCACTCCTGAGAGCGGTAAATGACCAGACCTGGTCATTTCTGAAACAAAAGGGGAGACAAAAGAACAAGTGCTCAAAAATAAAATTTGATGAGATGAGGATTATCAGTCAATGAAATCATAATACATGTTTCACATTTATCCTAAAAATGTTTTTAGGTTTTGTTTATACATTTTTTTTCTTCTCATGAATAATCGCCAAAAGATAACGGTACAATAGAAAACAAAACGAACCAACACCCCAAAAAGAAAGATTCTTTCGCGCCATTGCAGTGCTGCGTTGCTAAGGAGGATGCTCGCCAAAATCAGGGGTCATGATTATGAAACAAAATATGTAATAAAAGAAGCAAATTTGGAGTGTTGCAGAAATTACAAACCGGCTTTGCAATACAAGACTTGATTTCCCTTGGCAACGGCAGAAAAGAAAATTATCCTCTCTAGATCTTGGTGCTTTACTTTTCCATTGTACTTGTATCTTTTGGCAATTTTTAATTTGCAAAAAGGTATAAACAAAACGTTACAGATATTTGAAACACATTTTGTAATTTCATTCACTGATAATTCCCATCCTCCAAAATTTCATTGCAGGGCCATTGTTCTTTTATCTCCCCTTTTGTTTAAGAATTTATCGGATCTGGTCATGCAGTGCTCTATGGAATTACAAGGGACAAGATACCTTTTCAGAATATACCAAAATGGTCGCGAACACACTGCTTTTTAATTAATTATTATAACATTTAACACCTGTAAAATAGAAAATGCATCCAATTAACTTTTCAGTCATGTTGCAATACTTGTTGAGGGTGAGAATAGGTATACGATGTTTCGCTATGTCTATTTACAGTGGCGGATCCAAATAGGGGCACAAGAGGTGTGGGCCCCCTCTATTATTTTGAATTATTGTAAAACCAGTCACTGAACCCCCTATTCTTTAAATTTTGGGCTGCAACCCCCCCCCCTTCCCTCCCCATTTTCAAATCCTATACCCACAACGTCAATTCTTTAGTATGTTTCGAAATAAGCAAATTGTCACGCTTTAAAATATGTTGTAAGAAATAAATTATATATAAGCATTGTTTTCCTACCACATCGTGGACATTTCAAACCAAATAATGTAAAAGAAATCGAAGTGGCAGCATCTTCGTGAATGTTGACGTCTTTGATCATCAATGGATTCCTCTGGATGACAAGGGCTATGGGGGTTGGCACCACCGGCTCCTAAGATGTAAAAAAGACAAAGAAGATCTTTTAAATAAATCACAATCAGAATTTGCTATTAGTGTTATTA
>CALNVZ010002464.1:1353-15301 GCA_940671915.1 Paracentrotus lividus | reverse complement strand
AATCAGTATATTTTTTAAATTGTTAGAGTTATAGCCAATTAAAGTCAAGATTTTGCATAATTTCGGTCACACACGTGACCAAGAATGGTCGTTTAGATGATAATATTTTTGAAATATGAGGTTTCAAACTTACTGTTGATAGCTTGGAATGTCCGGTAATAGTCTCTCAGCTACTTGTACTCTCATCCCGATCCTGTCCATCTGCATGTATACACAAGTCATGATACAGGAAAAATAAGGAGAATTCTACAAACACGTCTTGGTAATTGTGAAATGTTTGACAAGAAAATTGATCACTTACTCTCAGTTTTGTTGAATATGCATTTTACCGAAAATTGTATTTGAAATAGAAGAATAGTTAAACTTGAAATATTTTTTTCCCCTACTCATTCTTTTGCTTTTGTTATACATATATATTTTTTTAACTCATTCTTTTGCTCTATTTTTTATTTATTTATTATTTTTTTTTTTTTTGCTATCCCTTTTTCTCTCTTTTTGTACTTTGCTGTCAAAGTTGACAGATTCGATGGACCCTGTGAATTTTGACCTTTCCTGTGAGTTACAATATTCTATAATGGGTGAACTAGGTGACCTACTGAAACTAACTTCTCCCAAGAGTTGAACCATCGACATTCTTTCCTCTTGGCTTGTGTTCACCTCTGCCATGTAGCCAAACACATTATCGCATTTTCCACAGCTTGTACCCTCTTACTTGGGGCATGCTGCAATACAGGTAGTGTATAAGGTGTGTTCATACCCGACTTATTTAACGCCTGTTTTCTATACAGATATGCCTGTAGCGGTAATCTAATCATATTTGTATACATATTAAAGTGAATTTGGGTGAATTATATGCATCATTTTTCAAACATTTATAGAAAAGTGGTTTTAGCTAGGAGGAAAGCAAAGGTTTTACAATTTAACAATCCTAGCTTAAGCTTCCTTGTCTTTCTAAACAACAACAAAAAGATATCAACACCACAAAGACAAGTTTGCTAACAGTATATATATATAAAAAAAAGAAAAAAAAAGAAAGAAAGACAGGACGAGCAAGGTCTTAACCAACATTTGAAATGCCATAATAATAATAATCGGTATGTTGGCATCAACGGGAATACAAATGAATAAAACACTCACACTACACCAAATCTACTCCCTCTTTCTCTTGCTCTCTATCTTTTGGTAATAGAATACAAATGAATAGTTGATATAAAATACTGTATTATAACAGACATTATGAGATAATAATAATATTTCAATAACTCAAATAATGATAAAATAGTGGATTTCTTACCTGTCAATAAGGATCGCAAGGAGAAGTCAGTGCACAGGAAAATTTCAAAATGAATAGTGTTGACGATATCACTTGATAATGCTAGTGGACTCTTCCAATTTTCTGGGGGTGTGGCAGAGGGGTTAGTCACTTTGGGGTAATAGACATATAGTTTCTCTAATAATGAAATTAGTACTGGCAAAAATGTAATACAAAAAATTGGGTGCGATTTTCTGCCAGGTCGTACAAAAAACAGCACTACAAGAGTGTTAAAACAAATTGACATCGAATTCCATAAAGTACCACACCCTTGAACTGAGTGAGATGGGCCACATTACCGTTAGAAAAGCCGCTAACATTAGTCTGAGTTACAGACACTTTCAGACAAGAATGTTAAGTCAGTTGATAGTTTTCCATTAATATCCTTACAAAACGATAGTTCATGAGACAATTTTTGCTTAAATAACTTATTTTATAACATGAAACCAAAATATATAATAACATATTTGATTTTAATGAAAATAGAATGAGTTAAATAAAATTATATTTTCTGGCAGCCATCATGTGAGACTATAGAAGGGTGCAACTTTGCACCCCTGGTAGTGTGCACCCCTTGACCGTAGTGCATGCACCCCTGGGGGTGCAAAAGCACGCCCTCTGGGGTGCACACGTTCAGAAAAGACGGTGTGCACCCCTATGCACCCTTTTTGCACCCTTCCAGTTTTTAGTGTGTAATGCGGCGGTCACAACTCGCCGTACCATCGACGTGCAACTCCCTACGATGGATTTCGCAGAAAATTCGTGCAGCGGTGGTACCTCGCAGGTACAATGCATGTACGACGCGCAGGAAGTTTTTACAATACCCTTACTATAGAATGCAGGAATCGCAGAAGTTGAATTAGACCTTGTGCGTGCATTGCACATAACAACGCAGGCTACGTCATGGCACATGCCCCGTAGCCTACGACGAGTTGTGACCGCCGCATTATTCAACTTCTGCGATTCTTGCAATTCTAAGTAAGGTATTGTAAAAACTTCTGCACGTCGTACATGCATTGTACGCTGCGAGGTACCTCCGCTGCACGAATTTTCTACGAATCCATCGTAGGGAGTTGCACGTCGAAGGTACGGCGAGTTGTGACCGCCGCATATCTTGTTTGCCTTAGCAGTTGTCATCAATTCGTTTGCAAGACAGTTAGTTGACCAATCTGTGGACACACCACTATTTACAGTTATCATGGTTATCATCTCGATGACCAAAATCAGGGAGCCAGCTAGAAGCATTTTTATCAGTCAATTCTCTTAAACTAGCGAATCCTTCACTTCATTTATTAGCAAGGCCTTTCTAACCTTGGAAGGGGCATTCATATACCTGAAGAATGAGTTTTTACCATTGCCCAAGAGGGAGAGGTTTAGCATGTGATTCTTCACTTCATAGGTATCGTATCTTCTGCTAGAAAGCACAGTTCAGTATTATTCTTTCAAAGACTGCAAAAGGAATCATTCTGGTGACAATATCTTGCACTCGTTCAAGCTGTTCCATGAAACTTCTTGTCTTGGACATACTAAGTTCATGGCTTGGATCGGGACCTGTCATAAGAGATGTGAACGACTAATGGTGCTTAAAGTTGTTCCCTGATTTGTTGTGAAGAGAATGCAATGATTGTTCTCGACATGCTGCATTAGAAAAGGTTGTTGCATTCAGATGAATTAATGACCTCACCAGCAGACAACCCATGAATAATTCCAGATGAAGTGTATCCCTGTACAAATCCAAGATAGTTATATTACATGTGTACCAAGCATCATAATGGCAATGCTTATTTGGGCAGTTTGCTTCAAAAGGAGACATTGACTGTTTTCGCTATCAAAGTCAACCATGTTCACTCGTTCATACCAACGGATCTACGCCATGTTCGCCACCCCTGGTGTATATTTGCAGAAACGTCAAAAACAACTACCATAAAGGAGTTATAGACACTTCTTCCATACTTCAGAGATTGAGATGACTGGACATCCTTCAGATCTTGACCAAATGACTGTGATTTCCTTGCCTCTCCATGTTAGAAGAAAGAGTTCAAATGATAATAACGATAAGTTGCCAGGAGGACATGATTTCTCCAGCCTAGTTGAAATGCTATCCTCAGAGGAAAGCATGAGGACCTTGGTTAAGGATACTGGACTCTCTCAGGACACTCTAGCACATGAAAACGGCCTTTGCTATGATGGTTGAGTCATAGATTATATTTCATGACATTTCTTCTTATAAATTATATATTCCTTGGTTATATTCCAAATCGTTAAACAGATCATTCAGATATACAATTATATAGATAATTATATAAACATTATATATTACCACTATAGATTTCATGTTGATATGGAAATTCATAATGTGGTCAGCTTGGGTCAGCTGTCAGCTTAGCATTTACTCTTTCTGTCTTTTGCTACCACACATGACGATTATCCATTGTTAATTTTGCATATTAATTGTACAATATAGGCTAGTGATTGAAATTGTATCTAGATTCTATTTTAAATAAAATAAACTAAAAATTATTGCTTAACCTTTGACCAGAGAGTGGCCAAAATGACCAGACTCAATTGAGTGTGGAACAATAATCAGTTTTAACGCGGAAGAGAGCATTAACAAACATTGAACTCAATACAAGTAGTGCATTGTATACTAAATAGTAAATTCTTGTATCCACTTTGGCGGTTATTTACCATTTTGACCACACTGACAG
The DNA here is from genome assembly GCA_940671915.1 of Paracentrotus lividus. Taxonomy (NCBI): domain Eukaryota; kingdom Metazoa; phylum Echinodermata; class Echinoidea; order Camarodonta; family Echinidae; genus Paracentrotus; species Paracentrotus lividus. Next base: position 11,281 of record CALNVZ010002464.1, on the reverse strand, counting down.
TTCGAATTAGGAATGGTCAGTGCGCGGTCGAAATGGTAAGAACACGTCAAAGTAGACATTATAAAAACACGATATGAAAATATGGCAGATTGTCAGACTTGTCATATTTGTGCATGCAAACATTGATATCACGCACATTTTTTTTAAATTTTTTTTAAATAGTGCATGTCCAGAATGCTAAGTAGGGAGTGGAAAATGTGCACACATTGTGTGCAGGTACATCGGAATCTGATGAACTGGCAATGACTGGGTCATAACATTGTCTGTAAAGTGCTTAGAGACACAGTCTAACCAAGTTTTAAGGCACTGTATAAATTGTAAATAGTATTTTATTTCGTTTGGGCTAATGGTCAACCTTCGGCCAATAAGTGACCAATAAGTGACCAGAACCTAATGGTAAGTTAAATAAGACCTGTATTTCTGAAATCTGCATAAATTTTACAAAGGGATAAATCTTTCCCACTTCTCCACCAAAGTCTAACTCGACTCCTTCCATGAAATGAGTTTGAAACAAAAGGATAATTTATTACAGTACATGCTGTATCAACATAGTCTGTACATTATAATACATAGGGTAGATATACACAAATCCCGCAAAACTCAAAATGTCCAACTTTTCGGTCAAAACTGGCCAAAGTTACATGCTGTCCAAATTTTATAGAGAAAAGTATGGAATTATTGTTTGACGACCCAAGGAAGTTTTTTTATAATGTTTTGAGATTGACGAAAACTATCGTTTGTGATCAACCTTGATGGTCATGTTGGTCTGAATTTTGTGCCCAAAAATTGATAAAAAATTCCATTTTTTGGCCAAATTGCGCGCAAAATGACACCCTTTAATGAACACAAGAGTCAATAAAACGTTTTCTAGAATCAGCCCGGCACATTTACATCAGATAGGTCTTCTAAAATTCCATTATCGGCCAAAATTATGAAAAATATAAATCCGCTTTTTGACCACAAGTGACCAAAATGGTTCATTTTTGAGTCAAAATGGCCAAAATGGACAAGTTGTCGCCCCTGCGGTCGTAGAAATAAGAGTGGCACATTTGAATCAGCGGCAAAAATCTACTCTAGATGGACTTCAAACCTTCCTCCAGCAAAAATTTTCGATTAAAGGCCCATATGGCTCACTTTAGGCAGGATAAGACTATATAGCGCTATTTCTACTGGAAAATGCCCAGCGTACTGACTAATAATCATGATTTCATCACGCAACAGTTGGTTTAATTACAGGATATCAGGGGGTATTTAAACGTTTTAATCTTCTCTTCACAAACTGCGGCTATGTCGGTAAAAAAACCGGGAAATTTAGAGTTTGGAACTGGTAAAGGCAGTAAAAATAATTTGTTTTGCTCTAGATTTATTTTCGCGGTATCATTAGTGTAAAAGCAAGCGAATGTATATGCAGATAGTCAAGGAACATTCTTTATATTATACCATTTTGTAATTGCTATAATAAATAAATAACCACCTCTTTCTAATCCACGAAACAGAAAATCAATATAATAATATAGGTTTTCCCGCCATTTTCATCACCACACAGCGTTTCACGAATATTCATTCATATTTAAAGTCCGAACATATGAATATCCCATAAACCCCTTACTTCAATTAGATAAAAGAAAACGTTCAATTTCATTTCCTTTACTTCGAATTTCATTGAAAGACTCGATCAAACAAAAATTCGATAGGTGTCAATCAATTTCGCACCCAGCGAGAATTGCGCTTGGTTTTGACATGTCAAATTCACCGTGGATATCTCAAATATACACGTGTTCTTTTCAAATTCAGCTAATGCATCGTTCCCGTATGCTCCGGAAAAGGGTATACTTTTAGGGCTCAGAGGGGGAACACTCGAGAAAACGATTAAAATAGGTGTCATTTATCATTCTCTGCTCCCCCCCCCCCCCCATCCGAACATAATTCTTAATTAGGATATTTCTAATTTTGTTAGGACAAACCTGACAATAGTGTCCGAACATGTGTAATAGGGAAGTAATTTTGCTAAGACAGTGTAATGATTGACCATAGAGCAGGGGGGGGGGGAGGGGGCGTGGGGGCGTAACTTCATCTTCGACTCACTATATACCGGGTCCAAAGTTACAAATGATAATAAAAAAGGTCATAAAATATGAAAACAAAAGTATATTTCAATGACACAATAAATACACAGATCAATTGATGGCAAAGCTCATCAGATAACTAATCTAAACGCAACAAAACAGAGAGAAGTGAAATAAAATGAAAAAAAAAGAAGAAAATATATGAAAGAAAAATAAATGAAGTAGGTAGCTTTTGTTTGTGGCACACGTTTATATTATCGTGATTAAATGAAGAGAGGATATATGAAATGAAAATTAAACAAATGAATATAATAATTACATAAACAATGGCATAATGTCTTTCCACTGAAGACAGGAATGGAGAGAGGTGGTGCGTCATGAAGAGGCCATCCCACGACATATTATAATCATAATATATAAAAGAAAGAGAGAGAATGAAGAAAAAATGTGTGAAGAGAAGAAATAAACATGGAGCCTTTTTTCAAGCACATGATCCCTACATTCGAAAATGATGATCATAGCACAGAAAGATTTATGAAATCAAAAATTATAATAGATGAAACAAAAATAATATACATACATTGCTATTACGTCATTGCACCTGAGGAGAGGGCATATGGGATGGAAGGTAGAAACGGAGGGCCGAATGAAGTTTTTCATTTCTGATTCTACCCTCCATCTCCGCTGCCTATGACCCGAAGTTTTGATTGTTTTCAGAATCTATATTAGGGATTATGATTATTATATAATTCAGTTATAACACAACGCTCATGACTCATTCCTATTATAAAGATGTGACTTTGATACATAATTATTTGGCAATTATAAAAATCATCGTTAGCACACCCAGAATACCATACATGGTGCAAATCGACTACGTTTTTACATTAATTAGATAGCTTAAAATGAAATGAGAAATAATAAATAAGCTACGAAATTAGCTTTGTTCTACATTAAATGTGAAAATTTGAATATCACCATTGTGGGAATTAGATCGGCAATTTTGTATCGTCTTTTGATTACTAAGTACCTTTGCGGTCGATTGTTCACATTAAGTTATTCGCTAAAAAGTGCAATATTGAAATGCCATTAAGCCACAAGAGCAAAAATGAGCTAAATTGAATGCTCAGCGCACATGTAATTGAGTGTAATGCGGGGATGAAATGGACCGGAAAATCTAATATAAAGAACCCTACTGTGCACTGTGCCTACTTTACAATCAGAATCTCTAAAATTCTCTAGATATAATTATAGGTTTTCCCGGCCGAAATTTCATAACATTTATCATTCGTTTTCATATTAATGTTGTATTCAAATATCGTGTGTTTGATGCGACAGACTGCACTTTAGTCAAACAATTTCATGTTCATGATCTCAAATTCGTTTTTAGACACACAAAGTAATGGTTGCAATGCTTCAAATTCAGATATAGGCATTTAATTTCATTATTTCGTGCTTTCAAATTAGTGCGAATTTTGGTATACGGAATGAAATTTCGACAGGATGAGACGGAATTTGAATAGTTATTGCCGAATTTGTTATCTTATTATATAATGTGAACTAGAATGGGAAAATACGAAATCGATCACAGCAATCGTTAATTTTGATGATAGAATACGATTTTGACTGCAAAATTCATGCATCTGCATCAGCGTTTTTTCCGAAAATGAATGCCTCTAATATGCAATTGATTGACAAATCAATGAATTGGCCGGAAAATACTTATAATAAGCGAACGAAAAGGTAATTTAGTCAATCGAGAGTATACATGGGGAGACCGGGGAGGACGTTACAAAAATTCACATTTTGGCCAGATAATTCTATGTAAGAACTCACGCACTCCATCTTGGTCTGTAGTTAGCCTATTATGTTGGCTAAAACTAAGGCATATAAACTTGAAAACGTAAATACTTATTAACTACAGCTTAATTAGTGAAGACATTTTTTTAAAACCTACCCATATACGGGGTAGGTTGTTACACAATACGGGGTAAATTGTTACAATATGTAAATACACGGGGTAAGTTGACAATGTGTAAATCTCTTATACCATACTTTTGTTTAACTTTCCAGTTTCTTGGCATCGTTAACAGTAGATCATAGTAGAGCTTCTAGAATAGAACAAAAGTAATAATAGAAAAATAAAAATATTACACCTGAAAATTGAGACAAAATGTAATTTACATATGTAATGTAATTGGGTAAGTTGTTACATTAACATGGGGTAGGTGTTGTAACAACCTACCCCATGGGTGATTTACACACATAAATCAACTGTAGCACATCATTTAGGCGGAATTAAGCATGGCTTAGGGGGTTATATTAGTGACATACATGTACGATATTTACAATACCAGACTATCATCATGTGCCTTCAGTGTAAGAGCTATTACAATTTCAATTTTGTCAAAAATTTACTTGACTGTAAAAAATGGTTTTGTTGATTCTTTTTAATAAAACAATACGAGAAACCTCACGACCGGCAGTTCACCACAGCTATGTGTAGGCTGTATATAGATGCCAGTTAATACATCCTCTCTTGTTCCAGCTTAGCACACTGAGAACTGTAACAACTGACCCGTGTAACTTCCATCCCCGGTCTCCCCTACCTCGCCATTTTCCCAATATTAATATTCCAGTTCACAGTTGAATACGCTGTCGCTTATAAAGGTTGGATATTTTTTGTGTGCTCTAGCTTTAATTTCTTGAAATCATTTTCCCCCGTTTTCACTTTTCGGGACTCTCGATCGCGACCTGTCTTGGACGTTCCCCAACAATTCCCAGTGGATGTTAAATAAAATGAGGTTTGTCAACCCCCACAATGCCAATTTTTGCCATTTTTTCTCATTTTGGGACACCTTTTTTGTTTACCTGGCTGACCAAGGCCCCCTCCGTCCTACCCCCGCGAAACACGTCTGGAGTGTAGGCCTGTTATTGTTCTTTACGTTAAATTAAGATTTAAGGTCACAGGCTTTGGTCTCTTGTCTAGGGGAGGGGTTAAAGTAAAAAGTGAGATCGGTGAAAAATTGAAATATTTTATCCTACCTTTATGGTAAAGACAAAGGAAACAAAAAACAATTATGAACTCTTAAGTTTTATTGTTTTCCCCTAAATTTTGTTTCAGCCTTAATGACGAGGTTGTAAATGGTAACCATAGTTTATTTTTCATTATGATTAATGTTTGGCTGAGATTCTACAATACATTTTTCGGAAGACAGAAATTTCCATGTTGTAAAAATGAAGAAAATCATTTTGAACCCCAATAAAAATAGACTTTGACCCTCCCTCTAGACCATAAATCTATGTCCATGATGTCTGTGACCATTAAAATAGATTTAACTTAAAGAACAATAAAAACTATATACTTAACACGCATTTCCTGGGGGAAGGACTAAGGGGGCCTTGGTCAGCCGGGTGAACAAAAAAGGGGCCCCAAAATGTTAATATATTATAAAAATTGGCATTGTGGGGGTTGACAAACTATTTTATTTTCAAATACCCGGGAATGTCTGGGGAACGTCCAAGATATAGCAAGGGTACCGAAAAGTGAAAGCAGCCGGACAAACAAGTTCTAGAAATTGAGGCCGGAGCAAAGTGATGTGGCTAGATCGCATAAAACGAATATGCAACCTATATGAGCAAGAGTGTAAATAACTGTGAAATTGAATATTGCTATTGTGAAATTGGCGAGGTATGTTATTCGATTGACTAAAGTACCTTTTCGTTTGCTATACACATTAAGGTGAATGCCTAAAGTGCGAAATTAAGCACAGGCCAAAAATGAGCTAAATTGAATGCTGCGCTCATGTAATTGAGTGAATGGAGCATGAAAATGGCCGGGAAAACCTATGATATAAATGATAATACTATATAGTTATTGTTATATGATGATGATGATGATATAATTGTATATAATAATAATGCTTCCTACAGTAAAATAGAATAAGTATCAAACCTTCTTATAATGGTATTACAAAGTACATTTCATCTCTTTATAATTACAATTGCACTATTATATATAATTTACTTAGCATTGTAAACACTTAATCTTGATGATAATAATATAAATCTCAACCTCGCTCTAATTATTGCAATTGCATAATATTTACACTGCGTTGTAGTTCATAAATGTACTAAATTTTTATTTTCAAATATAAATGAAATATTCTTTAATATCGATATTAATATGTCAGATATTCAGATCATGATTATCACATTTGCCTTGTTTATCAGACATCTGAGTGATGCTTTATCAAATAATGTATTTTATTTTCACAATATAACAATTTTGTGTAATTTACAAGTGTTTTGTTAATATTATTAAGAAAACGAGCAATATTTCTGGTTTATATGTGATTTTCCACTGTATCCTTTTGAATAATCGAAGCAATTCTAGCCATGAAATCATTTAAATGATTAACTCGTTAATCCAAGGTTACCTCAATATTTAGGTAAAATAGACTCATGCCTTTAGGTTTTCAAAATTATTTTACGAAAAAAAAACAACATTCCTTTAGTTGAGTAATAAACCGTATTTACTCTTGATCGGCATTTTGCACTGTTAATTTGTCAGTTTTGTACTGTGATTTTGATATTTGTATTTTTGATTTTTTTTTTTTTTCCCCTCTTTTTTTTCATTTTATATACTTCCTAAGTTTGTGTTCTTTCTCTGTGAATGTAAAGTTTTACTTGCAAATTTTGCAAATTCAATATGTATCAGCTTGTTGTAGCTACAATCTTGAATGTTTATCAATAAACTCTTCAATTTCAATTTCGATATGGCCCCGGAATGTCGACGTCATCATACTGTTGTTCTTGTCCTGTTGATCTTTTTCCTGCATGCTTGTGATGTCCGATGATAGATCCATTCTCATATTGATTGACTGTGTTCGGAGAGTCTTCGGCTGAATCTAACCGTGGTTCAGGATCAGCAAATCCCTTATCGTCCGGGTTGGCATATGTATGATAGAGAACGACTTCCGGGTGCTCATTGGAGATCGAGATAGAGCTGTCGGCAATGGCGTTACCAGAATCGCACATGACATTATCAGGTTCTTCGTAATCCTCACATTGATCCATATTTGTTTGATCTGTGGTTCTTACTCTCAATGCTGAATATTCTGGATTTCTTCTAGAAGTTCCTTCTAACGATTCATATCCTGGTCCGTCTTCTGTAGATTCATCTTCTCTCGCACCTTGGTCATTTGTTTGTCTTTGATTGTGTTTGCTTCGCATCCGACTTATGGTGAGCCGTTGGACGAGTACTATCAAGACCAAAATGAGAATGGCGATAGAAAAGAAAATGATGATAATAAAAAGGTGACAGTGTTGTTAGAATTGATTTGCTTTTAATGTTTGAATATGACGTGAAAAACTTTATATCCATCGTTGAGGGCGTCGTACCGGGCTGAGCTGGTACAGCACAGGTTATGTAAGACGAGGTATCACCAAACGGATTGAAATCAACCTCGATGCTATCATAGACCAATTTACTTGATACAGTGAATGTTATGTTGTTACCATTGATAACGGCTGTTCCTTCTTCCTCATCATTTAATGTTACGTTGACTGGTATTTCTTCAGGTGCATCGAAATTGTGCAAGTTGCAGTTGATGGCAACTCCTTCAAGATGAGGACCTCGTGGTGGGTTTGCGAGGCATGATGAACAGTTGATAACTAGAACATTATTTTCCTCTCTATATGGAGGTGATTCTCGAATGCAATCATATCCTGATGAATCTGATATCCTGGCATCATGGATATAAAGTGTAAATGACTGAGTATTGGAAGACTTATTTTCTTCGTATAACTGTGAAAAACGGCCATTTCTGTATTGAGCGTAAATTCCACCTGTAGGGATGTTAGAATCAACCGCCGCAATGTAGGTACTATTATTCCCATAACGCCTCATCCAATAAAGATTAGTCTGATATGAAGATTTGTCCAGGTTGCAAGGAAGAGTAATATTATCTCCAACATTTGCTACTAAGATGACACCCTCTACATTGATTATAACACATGTCAAGATTATCAGCAAGGCAAACCCTCGATTAGAAATAGTGAACATATTAATGTTATCCAATGCCATCATGAACAAAAGTCGCACTAAAACCAAAATATAGTGTCGAGGATTAGTTGACTGTTGATTCGTTTCAATAGTTGTCGTTTCAATCAAAGCCTTGGTATAACTGTAATAATTTGTTATGAGCTCTTCCTTGTTACATACGCCAGTAATGTATACAATTGTTATATCCTTATTTGAGCATATAATGTAGACATGATGCTTACGAAATAGAAACTGATATTTCAAGAAAGTATACCGCCCAAAGAAAACCAAACATTTCCGTCATAAAGCAAAATTTGTATTGAATTTGTTTCCATTTGTTATCTGGAACATTTCATTTCAGAAGTCTGTTTCGTTGCGATTGTTATTTCTTTTCTTTTGTTGATACCAATTATTCAAACGTATGACTGTAAATGGAGTCGGTTTTTATTACAAGGGGGTGGGTGCAATGCCGATTGAAATGAGACGGTTTTGGTGTAGTTGTTAGTTTATTTGTTTTGGGCCAGATTTATAAAGATCGATAAATCTTCCTTCCATTATAAGCCTGTCTTCAAAATATATTAATTCAATTCTGATTTCATTTAACTTTTTTTTTCTGAATTCAAAATTTACACGAAAGTTCAGATCAATTTGCAACTTGCCTCATCCCACCCCTCACCCCCTCTATTTGTTTTCTTTTCCCCTTTTTTCTCTCTTAGTATCCTTGATCTCCCTTTCGTCTCTTCTCCCTCTTTCCTCCCTTATGAATTAATTTCCCCCATTTCTCTCGCACCCCCCCCTCAAATCACGAATCACATAGAATTTGGTCTGCGTAAGGCAGACCTGATCTACATTACTAAGTCAATAACTTCAAAACATAATTCTGTGAACCATAATTGCTTTTGATTTTCATTAATTGAAACTGGCCCCCCCGCCCACGGAAAAAGATAACTGACATTTGGGATTTTTTTTTTGTTGCACATATGAATAGCTAGGCAAATGCTCTTTAACATAAATAAGTCGGGTTGCCAACAAAAAAAATGAAAGTGACAAAAAATGAATTTTTCCAATTTTGCAAAAAGAAGTAACTACATACTGCCGAGCTGCTCGTCATAAAATTTGCCAGTTTCCCCACGGAAGAAATCAGTAACTACAAACCATGGAAAAAAGCAGTAACTACCAAGCTAGTCTAATCATTTCAGACTCTGTAAGTCCTTCCCGTGCAGTGTATTTGTTCTACAGCTTTAAAAAAAAATCTATCTGAATTTTGTTAAAACTATGAAGAGCAATCATTCCCATAATTAAGTGGAACATATAAACAGAGTGTTTAACTTTAAACTTGACTTTGCCCTCAGCTGCGTATGAAAGGAGTTGTAGTAAAAGTCTCATTCTTGAGACTAGCTAAGCTGGCAGACTGCATTGATTGTGCACAAAGTCATCATGCACACAGCCTATACGTAAAAACATATTAAAACAAATAGTAGACGAAGCAGTACAGGGCATGCACAGGCATGCGAAAGGGCATAGACCTAGACCAAACAGTAATATACCAATTGGTTGTAGACCAAACGGTAGTAGATCAAACGGTAGAAGACTACATGTAAATGATGGTATGGTATAGTAGACCAAACGGCCAAATATACCATGGGATTAGTAGACCAATTGCTATAGTAGACTAAATAGCTGGTAGACCAATTGCTTGTAGACCAAATTGCTAGTAGACCAATTGATTATAGACCAAATGGCTAGTAGACCAATTGCTTTTAGACCAAATGGCTAATAGACCAATTGCTTGTAGACTAAATGGCTGGTAGACCAA
>CALNVZ010002460.1:86040-106072 GCA_940671915.1 Paracentrotus lividus | reverse complement strand
CATGTCTAAAGTTTTTAAGCAGTTTAAACTTAATATTCTGTCAGTGCATTTTATTATTCAAATAGTAGTTGTTAACCTATATATACTATTATTTATTTGATTGGAATCACGAAGTTTTATTATTGAGGTATTCGAAGTGATCTTCACAGCAACAACCTCATTTTTCCTAGCAACCGCACCTCTATGCCATGTTTAAATCTTTAAGGCAGTATAAAACTTGGTTATCTTGTCGGTATTTTTTATTATTTAAAGAGTAAGCCTTATCCCTAAATTATTTACTTTTGTCATGTTAAAAATTCATATAATAAATTGATTTTAAAATTCACCTAGCAACCACCTATCTATATCATGCTTGAAATTCTTTAAGCAGTTTAGGCGTCTTGTCATTATTTACAGTAGGCCCTATACTTTATGCCTAACTATTTCTGCGGTGTTATAATCTCATTTGATAATTTGAGTGGAAATCCAACATTTTGGTGATGAAGAATTAACATTAAAATAAATATTCAACTTAAATATTTTAAGCAGTTTAAGCAGTTTAAACTGCGATTCTGTTGGTAATTTTTATTCTGTAAACAGTAAGCTCATACCCTATATACTCCTATATTTCTACCTCGTTTATCATATTAATTCAATTGGAATTTTTGTTGTTGAGTTTTGGACATAATTTCCATAGCAACAAACATATTTTATACTAATCACACTAATTTTGCCTGATACTATGGTCTGAAGTGGACCATCCTGACCGATGGTTCTAGAATATCCCCCCCCCCCCCGAGGACAACTTCCCCTAAAGGCGCGATCACATACCCAGTTCCGGGGCCCGGATGATGTATAGCATCAGTCGATTTCACAATTTTTGTATGAGCTGCACGCAATTCTTTTTCAATAGGATAGCTCCGGACGCTTTACAAATTAATTGCTTAAAATCGGCCTTGAACATAGACTAATATATACTAGTTTGGTTCATTTAAATTAGGAATTTTGATTTCGGTATCGGCAATAACAGCCGAGTGGAATGAAGCACAGACTCTCATTCAGAGGACTCGAGCTCGATCCCCTAGAATTTTTTTTCATTTGTTTTTTCAATTAAAACTTGTTGCTCTAAATCTAAGTAAGTAAATTAGACTATCCATCAAACTTATAGTTGAAAGACGAATTTGATAAAAAATCGCATTCATTTGAACACCTGTTTAATATCCAGCACTAGGTTACAAAATGTGAAACGTTATAGGCTCATGTAAGCAAACCTGTTCGACAAAACATCTGAATATACCAAAGTGGTTTTTCCTACGACAGACCCGCCCGCCCCTAAAAAAAACAACCAAACAAACAAACAAATAATAATAATAATAATAAATTAATGAACAAAATGAATTGCAAGACATAGTTTAGTTTGTACATAATGATCAGGAGCCTTGAGGGGGCCCTGGCGGGGGCAGCAGGAGAGTCACAAGGGTCCCTTTGGTGACTCCACAGGTTTTCTGCGGCCTCCCGGGTTCAGAAAAACGTCGGGAAAATCGAGAGCATGCAGTCGGTCTTTCCGGCTCCCCTACATTTATAGCATGACTACTTGAAAATATTCCATTGTGCACATAATATCGTGAGGGAGCCGGCCGGGAACCGTACGTAATGGTCAAAATGTATTTTCCTACTCACCGTCCGGGCCCTGGAGTCAAAGATTTGGGGGGAAAAGGGATAGAGACAATAGCTGGTCTCTATCAAAGTCGCTCTTGGGGTAAATCTTGTGCAAAAGAAAGCAATAAGTTATAAAAACTACTGATTCCCCTCGTCGTACGGGCCCCAAGCACGAACTATGATCGAGGCATAAGACAAATCCCACTTGACATCTTTCCCTTAGGGCAACTCCCATGGAGTGGGAATGGTTCCCCAGAGGACAACTACCCCGATTAAATCTAATCTGGAGGACAAGACCCCAAGAGGACAACTCCCCCAAGTACAACTCCCCGGAAGACAACCACCCCCAAGGAAAACTTCCCCGGTTGACAACTACCTGGAGGACAATTCCCCGACGGACAACTCCTCTAGAGGACAATACCTCTGATGGACAACTACCACGAAGAACAACTCCTCTGGAGAACAATTCCCTGAGGGATAACTCCCTGGAGGACAAATCCAATGGAGGACAATTGCCCTGATGGACAACTCCTCCAGAGGACAATTCCCTGATGGACAATTCCTCCAGAGGCAATACCTTTGATGAACAACTACCACGGAGAACATCTCCTCTGGAGGATAATTCCCCCGATTGGCAACTCTTCCGGAGGACAAATTCCTTGGAGAACAACTGCCGTGATGGACAACTCCCAAAATGCACATTTCCCCCATGTAATAAACTACAGTATTGGTGACCGGAATACAGCAAGATTGTTATGACCACGACCAGAGGAACGGTACAATTTCCCTTTCCCTCTCTTTTCTAAGCAGACCTGAGTAAATGGTATCCAAGGTTAATGTCCTCTCGAACCCCAAATCACTGTGTAAGCTAAAGGGGTAAAACCTCCTTAAACCATCCCTATCCCTATTTGCCATCCCTGAGGGGCTCCTCCTGAAGAACAGTAATGAGAAGCACTAGAATAATTCATTTACATGTATATTACTAGCATAAAATAAACATTTTGTCCTTAAAGCATTTAAAGTGAGGTGAGATGTCCTTGGGGTTTATCTTCTAGGGGAGTTTTCCTTCGAGGGGCCTGTCCTCCGGGGAGTTTCCTCCTGGGGAGTTGTCCACTGGAAGGATTTGTCCTCTGAAGGGAGTTGTCCTCTGAGGGAGCTGTCGTTTGGGGGAGTTATGCACCAGGGGAGGTATCCTTCGGCGACCGGTCCCCCGCGTGGATGGCCTACGGGGAGCCGTCCTGTAGAGGAGCTGTCACCAGTATGTCCAAATGAGTTGTCGGGAGGGAGTCCTCCCCTGTTATCCTCTGGGAGACATGTCTTGATACAGTGTTCTGTAGCTTCTTCGTTTCATACATATAATGCTATACCTGATATCACACACTGAGATTAGCTTCATTGAGTTTAAGTAGTACCCTTATAAGGATGGCATATTGTCATGCTTGGACAACGCTTTGCGCATACTACAGAATTTGTACATGTACTGGAGTTGAGGTCTCAGTGGTCACTTGCCATTTTGGCCAGCCATCTTTTATTCATAATCATAACCATCAAGAGCCATCTTTTATTTATAAGCATCCTACATGAGATCAAATGGCCGTCATCATTTTGAAGTGACCAGTCTCGAAGAGGGGAAAATATCTAATATTTTGGGATTGAAATAAGGTTCAGTCCTATGCAGCTAATCCAGAGAGTGTTGTCTAACTTCACCCCTATCGGTAGCTTTCTATTTTGGGATTGAAATAAGGTTCAGTCCTATGCAGCTAATCCAGAGAGTGTTGTCTAACTTCACCCCTATCGGTAGCTTTCTATCAGGTAGCTTGGTGTAACCCATTATATACAACCCCAGATTTTTCCTAATGGTGATTAAAGTCTTGGATTTCAAATAATGATTAATGACATTTGATAATAATCATCCCCATGTGCAGAATGTAAGTTGTAGACCTACATGTATCACTCTCAGTCAGGATTGTCCACTTCATGACTTAAGACCACATTTCCGGGCAAAATTTATGTGAATAGTATAAAAATATGTTTTTTATTGCTAATAGGTAAAATATGGTTGATGCTAGGGAAATTCCTTCCAATATTTCAGCAACAAAATGTGGCAACCCCTATCAAGTCAATATAATACGAGGTGATAATATCACTTTAATAATAGGGCCTATTTGGGGTTTGAGCCTACTGTTTCTAAGAGAATAAAAGTTGCCTACAGAATAATCCAGTTTAAAGTTTAAAGGACTCCTCCGGGCTGGAGATTTGCATTATTAGAAAAATAAAGTAAAATCTAAAAAGCACAACATTGAAAATTTCATCAAATCGGATCACAAATAGCCAAAGTATATGAATTTTCTTAGGTTTTGAATTTTTTAGGAAACAGTTTTTGCCATCTTCAAATTGGCAAACTGATGAGTGTCTCAGTCCCCCTACTTTCTTTGTATTTTATTGTAGAAATACCAATTATCAAGATTTTCTCCCCCAAGGACATAAAAACAGGAAGTAATCCCTTGTGGAATGTTCAAGGTCACTAGTGCTTTTACCTATTTCAGTATGTGGGATAGATTTTCTGTATATGCAATTATATGAAAAAATGAGAAATAGGATTTCATATAATAAAATACACAAGAAGTAGGGGGGATATACACTCATCATTTTGCTCATTTGAATATTCAAATATTCAAATGAGACAATGAGACAATGCCAAGAACTGTTTTGCGAAAAAAAAAATCAATACCTAAAAAAATGCATAACTTTGTTATTTTTCATCCGATTTCGATGAAATTTTCTGTGTTGTGCTTGTTAAATTTTACTTAACTTTACAAAACTTTTAAATTTCAGCCCGGAGTCCTCCTTTAAACTGCTTAAAAACTTTGATATAGAAGTGTACTTAGTTGCTCTATAAAATATCAATTTTAAAGCAAGAGCGAACTAACCAACACTCTCATTGACTGTGTGTTATAAATAGCTAGTCTTAAAATATACCGTTTGAGATACCTATCATTAATACAGTATATAAATCAAATTGGGGAACTTAAATGTTTTGATGGGAAAAGTATGTGTTTTGTTAATTGGTAACATAATTATAGTGGTGTGAATCTAGTGACTAGAAAAAAAGTGTGGTATCATTCAAATGGGTCTACAGTATAAGACTAAACTGCTCAGGATATTGCATTATGGGTTACGAATCAGGGCAGAATTCAGTGACTTGAGGTGATGCTAGAGAAGGCCCTTGGTTTGTATTGGCTTTATTATCAATTTTCAATAAAAAATGTTGAAATTCCATTAAAATCGGAAAAGTGAGATTATAACATCATAGAAATATTTAAGGCCTACTATTCAATAAATGAAAGACGCCCACAAAATAACCAAGTTTTAACTGCTTAAAGGATGTAGATAATCTATATATGTGTTATTGCTCAGAAAATTTCTAATTCTTAAACAACAAAATTTTGCAACTCCAACCAAATCATTATATGACATTCTAACACTACAAAAGTAGATATAAATTAGGGATACATGTAGGTCTTATTGTTTGAATGATAAAAAACACCAATAAAATAACCAAGTTTATACTACTTTAAAGCTGCAAACATAGCATAGAGGTGCGGTTGCTAAGTAAAATGTTGTTGTTGCTATGGAAATAACTTCTATTTATGAAAATAATTCCTCAACAACCAAAATTCATAATTCCAATCAATTGAATAGCACTATAGGGTACCACGTACTATTCAAATAATAAAAGACATTGACGGAATATTGAGTTTAAACTGCTTAAAAGCTTTAAGCATGATCTAGAGAGGAGGTTGCTAGGTAAAATGTTGTTGCTATGGAAATTTCTTCTGCATCTTCAAAGAATGAGAACATCAATGAATTTTATTAAAGTATTAAAGTTCCAAGTGTCTTTTGAAGTCTTGTTTATAGAAAACCCAACAAAATAACCCAAGTTCAAACTGGTTTTAAGCTCTAAATACGATTTACAGACATGGTTGCTAGGTCAAATGTGGTTGCTAGGCAACATAATGTTCACCATGGATACTTAAAAATATGTAATGTTTGAAGTATTTTTTAAGGTAGAAGCTTTTATGTTTGGTTTATTACAATATATACCCGTTCTAACTGGTTTTAAGCTCTAAATACGATTTACAGACATGGTTGCTAGGTAAAAAGTGATTGCTAGGCAACATATTGTTTACCATCGATGCTTAGAAATATGTCATATGTGAAGTATTTTCCAAGGTAAAGGGTTTTATGCTTGGTTTCTTTCAATATATACCTTCATACGGCACCCATTTATCCATGTGTATACAAATATTGTTAAATACAGTTGAATATATACAGATTTACAGTAATTTTGTCATATTTCCCTGACGACAGGGGTTTGGTTAGGTGATGTTTAACAAAATTTTGCATTGCAGTTCATTCTTTATATAATTTTTTTCTTTTTGTGTCATCCCTCTTCAATCAATATCAACATATTTCAATCTTAAAACTAAATTAGTTTGATTTTGTAACTTTAACCCGTTGTATACTAAGCCCGCATATATGCGGGCTAAAGAAACATAGAACACCCCTCTTGTCTACCGTTTATTTCACTCATGATTGCATAAACATATAAAGACCTTATATGATTTTAATTATCTGACATTGATCTATTCAAAGATGTCTTTGTTTCACCTTTAAATGAAAAGAATTTCTTGCAAGCATGCTTGACAATCTTGATCCATTCGGCTTTGTAAAAAGTTCTCAGTATACAATGGGTTAAATACATAGAAATTCCATTTGGAATTGGAAAACTCATCATTTGAGCAAGTGGGAAAATGGTTGCTAAGCAAAAATCTGTTGCTAGGCAACAAAATTGATTTGTAATTTACTTCAATTTTTTATAAAATTGTAATTAAGCAATTTTCAGTTATATCTATGGTGGTTTCAACATAGGACAAGCCCAAAAAATGTCAAAAACTCTTAATCGGCCAATCGAATGACCCGTAATTTAATATTCATAAATTATGTCATAAAAATGGGCGTGGCCTATTCGAAGCCAGTTTCCATGGTGATGCTACAAGATGCCGCAACTTTTATGCTCATTTTCGAAAAATTCAGAAAATTTCCATTAAAATAAGGTATCTTGTTGCTTTAATCCAGTCGGGTGCATTAAAGTACAAGAAATAAGCCTCTTTGGGGATTTCGCCGCTCACCGTTAAGGCCTAAGGTAAAAAATGATCAATTTGGCGGCCATTTTGTTTATGTAAAATTGGTGGTGAAAACGTTAAAAGTCAGCTTGGGAGCTACTATGTAGTCTTATCAGACTAAGAACACTTAAATTATGTGAAATAGACCGGTTCCCAACTTTAAACTAAACTCTTGAGTAAATTTGATCAAGTTATAGCATGTCAGGTCGCAAACATGCATAAATTTGCATAATTAATGAATTTAGAAACATCAAATTGATTTTTTTCGTATCAGGACATCTCCTCCGGAGGACAACTCCGACGATGACGCTCCCCACGACATACCTCCCGCAGACAACTACCCCCAGCGACAACTGCCCCGTGAGCGACAGAACTCTCCCGCAGGGAGATTCCCCAAGAGACAGTCTACGATCACAAGTCTAACTCTCCCGAACTGGACATCTGTCCCCCGATGAAAACACCCCCGGAGACAAGTCCCCCGGACAATCTCTCCCGATGCAGAGAACTCCCTCGGAGCAGTCCCCCCTGAGAAACTCCCTGGGACAACGTTCCCGGAGACAACTCCATGGAGACAACCTCCCTCTTGTCAACGTACTCCCCGGAGGACAACTCCCCGCAGCGCACATACGTAACGCCGGGCTAGGACCACAGTCCCAGTAGCCGAGACAAACATCCATCCGGAGAAGCAATCCACATTGCACTCGTTTATTTTTGTGTCCATTTGCCAGATTTTCTTTTTTTTTTTTTTTTTTAACCGTAAAAGATAACCAATCAATGAAAGAAATAACCAAAAATCATTATCGGCAATTTTTTTTTTTCTTTACTGTCGGCAAGAGGGAGATTAAAAAGTTTATGGCAGCTGTAGAGGCGTGTAGCTAACTGGTACTAGAATGACCAATTTTATTCGTCAAAAGAGAGACGAAGATATATCAACTTCATCTTAATTACCGCATAGGCAATGATGTCTGTTTAGATTTAGAGTATGTAGTCAATGTCAAGCCCGTAAATAGGATTTCTTTGACGAACCGGGGTCGAAATCTGAAAAAAAAAGCCTTTCTTAAGGGATGATTTCTATATTTGATGCTGTATTGGTATATTTACAAACGGTGACGATCAGTATTGTCCTTTTTAGCTTGCAAAGACAAAAAGATAAAAGAAATAAAAAAAAAGAGAAAAAAGAAATAAAAAAAAAAGGGATTTTCAAGCGCAATCGTCAAGTGGAAATAGTTTTATATCCACCTCTTCCAATGAACGACCGGCAAAAATAATTGGTACATAATTGCATACAGAGGTTTTCGTGTTTGTTTGTTTTTGGCTGTTTTTCACAAAATGTTATAATTAATAAATTTTTAAATTCGACTATGTCGATTTTAATATTAATTTTCAACCTCTTCTCCTGACGATATTTTCATTACCAACACTGGAGTCTGCAATAACAACCCTCTTTTTTGACTAGGCGTGACCACGTCAGGAATGCAAGCTGTTGACCGTAGTGCATAACTTATGAACACACCAATTCAGGAAAAAAATATACAATTGTAATTGTAAAATTTTCTTAAACCCATGACAATTATTATACATATCGCTTGAAAATGAGAACACCCTAGTGATTGATGTGGAATTGAGTTTGTGAATGTCTTTTTTGACAAAAAAACATTGATTTCTCATTGTTAAACATTTGCGCTATAATTACATATTTTGCTGTAGGTGTGATTAATAATACATACTGTAGCCTTCTTTATATGTATCGTGCTCAACCCACTACCCCTCCCCCTTAGAAGAGACCATTAGAGATATGTAAGAGCCAACTCGCCCTCCTCGTCGGCCGTCTTGATACTCCTGTAGTATCATAATTTAAGTTCCCCTTTTAAGCATCCTTTCCTTTTTTTTCGAAACCATTTTCTTGTATTCCTTGCATTTCATTAATTTTCCCTTCTGAGGTCACATTCGGGGTACCTGAATCTGCCAAACCGAACAGCTTTTTCGGGAAGGAGTAGCCATTCATAGATTGCAAGGGTTTGGTCCAATGGATAGATTAGCAAAAACAACCTTCCCATCCTCGCTTTCATTTAGCAGAAGGGTTAACTCCACTGCGAAAAGTAATTGTAATAATCTTTAACAGAAAAGAAAAAAAACAAGTGCATACGTATACAGTAACATCTAATTTATTAAAAGCATTTAAAGGACAGTTGGAAGATGTCATCCGAGGAGTTTCACTTGGCGGACCTATCCCTCCCTGGGAATGATCTCCGGAGGAGTTGTCACTCCAGGGATCTGTCCTGCGAGGGAAGTGTCTCCGTGGGGAGCTGTTTCTCCAGGAAGGTTACTCCGGGAGTTGTTCCTCTCAGAGGTGATGATCCGAGGAAATTTGTCCTCGTGGAGTCTGTCCCTGGTGGACAGCTTCCTATCCGAGGGGACCTCGTTCCTTAGGCTACCTGTCTCTTCCAGGGGAGAGTCCTGCGGGGACCTCCTCCGGGAGCTGTCCTCCGGGGGAGTTGTCCTCCGGGGGAGCTGTCCTCCGGGAGTTGTCCCCGGGGGAGTTGTCCTCCGGAGGAGATGTCCTAGAACCGATTTTTTTTTTTCTTAAATTTTAATACTCAGTCTATCAAGTTTACATAATAATCAGTGTGAGTGCAAAATAATGCGGCCCATTATACAGGTAAAAAGTGAATACAACCAGGGAGCAGTGGAGACTTATATACATGAAAATATACGAAAATGGTCAATTTGGCGGCTATTTTGTTTATGCAAATTAGGTGGTGAAAACGTGAGAAATCGGCTTGGGAACCGGTCTCATCAGACTCGGCACACTTGAATTTTGTAAAATAGACCAGTTCCCAACTTTTACCTAAAGGTTGAAGAACTCTTGAGCTAATTTGATCAAGTTATAGCCCCATTGTAGCATACTAAGGTCCCAAACATGCCTAAATTTGCATACATAATGAATTTATAAACATAAAATTGATTATTCAATAAATTGTAATGTTCAGTTTAGCAAGTTTACATAATAATCAATGTGACTGTAAAATACTCCAGCCGTTACGAGGGTAAAAAGTGGACATAACCAGTAAGGAATAGAGACATACTAAGCTCAAAATGTTCAAATTGGCGGCCATTTTATTTATGCAAAATAGGTGGTGAAAACGTGAGAAATCGGCTTGGGAACCGGTCTTATCTGATTCAGCACACTTGAATTATGTGAAATAGACTGGTTCCCAACTTTTACCTAAAAATGCTTCTAAAAGTCATATTTGGGCTAAATGGCTCTAGTCTCAAGGTGCCCTCACACTACGGCGTGTTGAGCTAACGTTTGACCAGCGTTCTTGGAATTTGGTGTGTACGTTCGAAAACGTGACTCGTTTTCATACGCAATTAGTCGTTGTGCTGAACAAGCATGACGCTGAGATAAATTCATAATTCATTACACGTTCCAGTTTTAGCGTTTTCTAGCGCGTAACAACGCCACTTAATCATTAGGGTTCTGTATTGGCGGCATTGGGCAATTTAAGCAGTGTGAACGTTCTCGCCGCGTTAGACTGTCGTCCCTTTGTCGTTCTTATCGTTCCCTCGTCGGTTCTCGGTCGTCCAAACACGTCTAATCTATTCTCGGGAAGTTTTCAATTACTGGTTTATTAGCTATCTTTTCATTCTTTAATCAATTATCTTTGAATGCAGTCGACTTTTTCTCCTCCTCGATTAACAATTTTTAAAAAGAATAAACAAATGATATTAAATCTTCCCTATATGTGCGAGAAGGTATGGGATAAATCATTCGACATGCTAATTCAATATAACTGTGGTCTCTTAATCTTCTTTCTTGGATAGCTATATTATATGATGTTATATATCAATAATACTTGAATGCTGCGAGCGCTTTCAGAATCGTCGCAGCCTGTAATGTTAGTAACATTAGCCCTTATAACACCCAGTAGGATACATGTTAACGGATACTAAATGTACATTATTATTAGTAATTACTCTTATCATGCCATGACTTGTTAGACGAAAGTTTTGTTAACGTGGCGTTTATGTACTTTATAGAAACAAACCTTCATTTTGTTAGGAAAAAACACATTATACTGTGTCTAGGACACTAGTTATTAAACCCAAATGACCTCGGACCGCGGGGAAAGAAATGAGGGAACGGAAGAGACACACCAGATAAGAGAGAATGGGTATGTACACAAAAGGAAGAGAGGAAAAGAGACTGAAAAAAAGCACAGAAACAGACAGAGAGAGAGAGAGAGAGATGACGAGAAAGGAAGAGAGGAGACATAAGAGAAACGAATGAGTATATATAATGGGAGAGAGTGGAGCATCGAAAATAGGAAAAAAAGAAACTAAATATAACATTATTGAGTAATGAGATATGGAAACTTCAAGAAAAGATTTTAATAGACGCAAAGTCGTTTAGTTAAAATAACTACTTGTGCAAAACATTTTTGCCTTTTGTTGTTATGGGTTGGAGCTTGTGGGAACTTGTTTATCTCTTAATTTATGGCGCACAACAAATCTGTTTGTCATCGATAGCTCATGCATTATATTGGCATGTTAAAGTGTTGAACAGTCTGCTTCGATAACTTGCATGAACAGTTTGTTTTCCTTTGTTCTGTTTTCCTATATGATCCGAGGTGTATTACCCTCAATAATTAATGAATTTTTCTTTTTTTTTTTTTTTTCTGACACTTAATTTCAAAATAAATTATGGGCTTGAAAAAATCAGCTGTGCGTTTTTTTAAAATAAGATGATCCAAATAAATGGAACGGGCCTGTTTCTATTAGATAAATATACCTTTTTTAATTTCTCACCCCTAATCAAGACGAAGGGGGTCATACTCTTTTACACTAATCTAGCTAATCAATATTTGGGGTTATAAGATGGTATTGTTTTCTTCGAGATAGAAAACATTAATTTTTAACTACACTGTTGGTCAAAAGGTGGATTTTTTTATTTGATCCAGCCTCATAAATAATTTTGGTGTTTATTTTTATTATTTTTTTTTTATTTATTGGATTCCTAAACCATGATACGGTATGGAAATTGAAAAAAAGTACTTCATCCACCACAATAACCATTCTGGCAACTTTTATTTGACTTACAAGCCCGCCTCGGTGCTATCCCATGAATCGCTTTGAGTGTAGGGTTCGCTATTGGTCTTAAATCTAGGTTAAAACAATGGTTTTTTGTCTAAGTGAGGGTTTGAATCAAAAAGTGTGACTGTTAAAGATATAAATAATAAAATATTCTACCGTTATGGTAAAATCAGAGAGAGAAAAAACCTTTAACAATCAATTGTTATTATTTCTTCATTTTTTTTTTTTCGTCTAAGAAATAACATAGCAGTAGTGGATCCAGGATTTTGAAATACGAGTGGTGCATCCTGAAAATTTGAGTAAAAAATAGTGCCAGGCGAAATTTTTCCAATTTTAACATATACAGTCAATCATTTTTTTTTAAAGCAAAGAAGGGGTGGCGGGTCTCCTGCGCCCCGTCTGGATCCGCCACCGCCAGGTTCCCGGAGAGTTGAGAGGGGACTAACAATTCAAGAAATTTAAGCTGGAGCAAAATGATGTGGCTAGAGCAAAAAAAACAAAAAAAAAAACAAAAAAAACAAAAAAAAACAAAAAACAATAAACAAATAAACATAGTAATGTTAATGAAATGATAATAAATAATAAACAATAATAATAAAAAATAATTAGTATCAGATTAATGAACAACAGTGTAAATTCTGCTGGTGTTCTTTTGAACTTCGTATTTTTAAGGTAATAAATTGCTCCAAAATGATAAATAAAACTTAGAAATACCAAATTTTTGTTAACATTTAAAAGTGTTTAGATACGTTTATACCTTGATATTCACAGAAAACAATTTCATGTATATTTCAAGTCCGAAATGTTTATATTTCATAATACCGAATAGCTACTTTACATGTAAAAATAGCACTTAAACAGGGAGGGAAAACTACTGAGCACAAACAGAATAACAGAATAAGCTTTAATCATTTTATTCGATGACACAAAGCGCCCCCATTTGGTGACATATGGATATTGAGGTAAAAAACATACGCCCCCATTTGGTGACATGAGGATATTGAGTAAAAAAACATATAAACAAAAGTTCTGCGTTGGTTGGACGCACTTCGAACGATGAAGGAACGTTCATCCAAAACGCTAAACGATCAAGTAGCGAATGCCCAGCGCTTTCAAAGCGTCTTTATAAGAACGCTGTTACACGCCAAAAATTTTGAACATGTTCAAAATCAAAAATTGACCTCAGCGTTCCTCTGCGTTTCTTTGCGTATACCAACGAACAGCAAACGCTTTCCTACGTTTGCCAAGCGATTTTCGAACGACAGTCCGCGCTCATGAACGTACGCGAAAATGCAATTAACATTCCACGAACGTCGGGCAGTCGTTACTCAATACGCACATGTTTGGCGTTTCCGAACGTTCTTTAACACGTCCAAACACGCTAGACATAAGTTGGACATCGCTGTTCAGTCGTTGCTAACGCTAGGCAATCGTTAGGTGGACGCTAAGCGCGCGCAGTCATCGTTACCCTAACGCTATTTATTCGCTTCTCAGTCGTTTAGAGCTCATTAAAAATTCCATTTTGGACAGGGAAAACGGAGCGTTCTTGAGCGTATTTTGGACATAGTCAAATTTCGAGTGAAAATCGTGAACGCTAGACACACGTCACCTCAACACGCTCTAGTGTGAGGGCACCATCAAATTAATGAATAAATGTGTGTGCTTTAAAATGATAATAACAATCTCATTAAATTATGAAAATTGAATTCTAAATCTAATTATAAATTTATGTGTCACTTTTCTTTCAGATTAGTTGTATCTGGATGAACTGTCTTATAAAATTTCAGATTTGACGTCTCTGACAAGACTGTGAAGCCATATTAAGCTTATCTGTTATGCTAGTCGGTCAAGACAGAAACAAAACAATCGATCGCGACTGACTAGTTTTTACACCTTGACGGACTAGCTGTAAAGCTAGTCCTGCTCAAAAGCTCGTCAGTCTGGGCATCACTACGACTAGCTTTAATGCTAGTCCGTCAAACTAGTCGGTCACGACGGACTAGCTTTAAAACCAGTCCGTCGTAACGGACTAACTTGACGGACTAGCGTTTAAGCTAGTCCGTAGAGACGGACGAGCTTTAAAGCTAGTCCGTAATAGACGGGTTGTGTTGAAGGAAAGCTAGTCCGTCGTGACTGACTAGCTTTAAAGCTAGTCAGTCTGGGCATCACTACGACTAGCTTTAAAGCTAGTCGGTCTACCCGTTTAGGTTTTCAGTGTAAGGAGGATGCTTGTCAAAAGCTGAGGTCGTGATTATCCAGCAAAATGTAATAAATGTGTGAAAAATGTGATCGCTGTAGTAAACTACAATGCTTAATTTGGTAACCTTTTCCTTGGCAATAGCAGAAATAAATCTATCTTATCTGGGTGTTGCTTTTATTACCTACTTTGTAGTACTACCTTTTTGGCCATTATTCATTAGCTAGGGGTTTAAACTAAACATGCTAAAAGTTTTTAGAGTAATATGAAACATATTCCATAATTTTTATTCCGTCCTAACTATTAAAATGTTATAAAGGGGTAGCCGGTTTTTTTTTTTATTATTGTTTTTTGTATCCACCTCTGTTTCAGAAATGTCTGGTCATCTAATGCCCTAAGGAATGAAAAGGGATAAATATTCTTTTTAAGAATGGTTGAAATACTCTGGCCATGAGTGAAATATAACAACTTAGAATTGTTTTAAAAACTTGTGAAATAAAAACATGTACGAATTTCACCTTTTAAAATTATGTTGCAATACTCTATGGCAGGAAAGGCTATGGGTGTTAGCCCTAGCTCACTCAGGGAGGTGGAATACTCATCATCTTTGGAAACTCTGAGTCTCGAGCGATAAAAATGTCACTGACGAATTAACTTCTCGCAAATCAGAAGGAGAATGCCTTGGATCGTTGTTTTTCGATTTAGTCTTTGCCTTCTAGTCTTCATATATAAATTCTTTCAAATGAAATAAGATGAAATATTTCAAAGTAGATCCAATTTACAATTAAAACAAATAACCACAGATACTTGTAAAATGAAATTAAGTGGAAAGATAAATTAAATAGATATGAGTGATAAATAAGCGACAAAATAAACGTGTAAAAAATTGCATGTCTCTTTTTAAAGACTAGTTGATTGAGAGAAGCGAGTGACTCATGAATACTTCATAAATCTTTAGTCGCCATCCTACGTTTGAAAAATTCGCTGCCGGAAAGGTCGGATTTTTCGGAACGGACACGAAATTTTCCGATGTTTGGTCAATAATTTCACAGTTCGATACACCGTACCGTGATGAAGTTTTGTTTTTAAGCAATTTTGGGTCCCTCTTTCTGATGGTGCTATCAGATTTTCACGATATTGATAACTTTTTGAGATATCCGACGTGTGTGAACTAAGGTCACGCGCTAATTACGGGTCACCCCACCATTCATATTGTTTGCAGATGACACTAATATTTTTTGTACTGATGCAAGCCTAGATAATGCTGTTCAAATAGTTTAATAATGCTGATCGAATTGTCCAACTTATGAAACTTGCTTTAAAGATGTACGTTCCCCATAGTGTAGAGGGAGTTCAAAATACGTACGCGGTAACGAACTTTGCAAGCTGCCCATTCATACCAACGATGTGCGACTCCTACGCAGTGATTCAAAGACCGAAAGTTAGAACACCCAAACGATTGCCGAATTCATGAGCCGATTTCTTATCGGCAATGATTCGCGTGCAAGCGAGAAAGGTGATGCTAGTAATACACATAATATATATTACATCTCGAGATCCACACACATATCGCGAATCGCTCTCACAGCGCGATCGCGATTGGCTGGCGTGTAGCCGTATGCAAATTAAGTCATGCTCTAAGCTTCGTGAACAATATGGCTGCGAGAACACATAGCGCAACCTGATTTCTCGTTTTAGTTTAGCGATGCTCGTGAAGGATCACCTTTAAGAATTAAGGTAAATCAACGTTAAAACCTGTCCTCATGACAATGAAAACAATATTACTTTAAAGTGATTTGGTAACTTTCAAAAACAAGAGCAACTAGATCAAGATGAATAAAATTATACTGTTCTAACAGTAAAAACAAACTACTGAGAGTTTCAGATCAAATGGAAATCATTTACTACCTTAAAACAGTGTAGCAAACAATGCTAAGCATTCAGCCGAGCACGAGTAATTTACTAACCCTCTGTTGCAAGCTCAGTAGGCCGCTAGGGACGGTAACTACACAACATGAAGTGTGGTGTATCCTGTGCTGTGTTGAAATCACATGGTTTTGAATCCCATTCGGGGATGGGGTTAAAAGTTTGAGTATGAAATCATTGATATCTCGAAAGTAAAGCAAGCAATTAACTTGCAATTTTGAAGAGATACCAGACTGACCTATATGTTTATAATGATGTTGGCTAAATGAGCTAAATCGAATAAATTGCAATTTTCATATCAAGTAATATGACCCGTATACGGATATTAGCTCCGGCTTTTCCATACGTCCTTCCACTCTCGCACCGAACGTGCGAGTGCAGTCGAGTGTACAGACAAAGCGGTCGACGATAAGAAACTTCTCTTCATTGGATTTCGCAGAAAGGCGTTAGTTTCCGAACATCCAATCAAATTTTGGGTTATATTTTCCGAATCAGCAGTATATACTGTCTGACTTCCAGCCCGGGATGGCCCATTAACCTGTCATAATTCAGAGCAGTGAGGTGATGAAGTGCAGCCCACCCGGCTCAGAAGGGCGAATTTTCCGGTGAACTCAATACTCTCAATCAGCACAGAATTTTCAAATTTGACTGATAGTCCTCCATTATAGAAAAATATTGAATTCCACCCGGGATGGGTTGTAATCGGGGTTAGTTTTTAATGCAGGGACATTTCTTTACAGCTCTGCGCATTATTGTACACGCAATAGACAGCAGAGCGGGCTCTGCCTCGCAGAGGCCGGAAATTACTCCATATGAATGTCATTTAGTGTTACTGCATCCCTTTAAAGAGATAAAGAGGCCAAGGTTGAATCTCTAACAATAGTGAACAACGTAAACGGCTTTATTTTTGCAATAATCATTGTTTTCCAATAGATACTAACACAAATAATTTGTATAGGCCCTTTTTTAAAGCAGAAAATGAGATTTACTTAGCCCTAAAAAGACTGGGCTATATTGACACCTAACAAGACTTGGGGGGGGGGGCTCATTCAGCCCCCCCCCCCCCCTATGATCTCTGCCGTTGACAGTGATATTTCACCAAAAATTGGCAGGCGCGTCACTTGTGGCATCGTTTACAAAACTATTTAATCATAGTTTTTGAAAAAATCTCAAAACTAATTAATTATGCTAATTTATGCATAAAATCAAAGATTTGCTCTAATTAACTCAATAAAGCCACAAGATTGCTGATTTTTTTTGTTTACAGTGTCTTAGTAGGATTCTGATGAAATGTATTTTAAAAAAAATTCTGTATCAATTTTTTTTTTGTTATGTGTTATATCGTTTTTTAAATTTCTTATGTATTTCTTTCTTTTCCGACTTTTTTTTATATTTCTTTTATGAAAATCATTGGCAACACTATTCACATACTAAACAACATGAAATAAATTGAATTTGATCAGTAAAAGAAACAAATAATGATACATTTTTGCCATAAACACAATTTGCATTGCATTTGTACACGAAATCACGTTTGTGAGCAACTTTGGATCTGACGCACGATTACAAAATGTTGCGTTACTCCCGAGCCGGGCACCCAGGTGTGGCAAATTTGGTCTCAAAAGTTGCGCGAGATTAAAACAAACAAACAAAAAAACAACGTCATGAATTCTTGGCATTTTTTTTTTTTTTTTTTAGGCATGAACCCTATTGGTCCAATTTTTTTTTATTTTGCTTTATGTTTTATTTCTAATTTAGGCATATTCAGAAAAATGGTCATCATTTTATCGCTTCAGATACATACATATTTATGTATATATCTTTATCATCAAGTTACCTTTACTTTTAGCATTTCAATAAATGCTGGGAAAGTGATAATATGAAGGAATAGTATTTAAAAAAATAGAAAAGGACGAGTAACTCTTTTTCCCATTCCCAGAGAAAAATAGGTAAAAATATAAAAAAGGGGGGGGGGAAGGACAATTTTTCTCTACTTCCTAGTGAAAAAAAAAAGAAAAAAAAAATCTGAAAAAAGGGAAAAGGGACGAAGGCAATTTTTTTTGTATTTCATGATAAATAGTGTCTCGTGAGGTTTCTGAAATGGTATTTGAATAAGAATGAAATATCCATAAGAATTTTAACTTAAGGCAATTTTTCACACATGTGTGAGTTTGCCCTGCAACCCTAATCTGCTAAATTAACCCCCCCCCCCCCGACATTTTTCGCAATAAAATTTTGACGCGAAAAGCTATGGCCGTGGTGTTTCATGAGGTTTTCTTATTAATGGAAGTCTTGCGCATCTTTTGAGACCAAATTTGCAAAGCCCGCCGGGTACCCGGTTCGCGAGTTATGCACTTTTTTTTTTACATGCGTCTGAGCCAAAATTGCTCAAAAACGTGATTTCATGTACAATGTCAATACAAATTTGTTTTCAGCTAAAATTTAAAAATGAGTGATTATTTCTGCTCTGATTGATTTTCTTTTCTTTCACCCATAACAGGTGCATTTATTAATCTCACAAGTCACAAAAATTCAAAAGTACATTTCCAAAGCAACAGGCAAATTGTACATTTCTTTCTTTCCTTTTCTCACAAGAGCATTATTTACATTTTTTGTGATATAATAATTATTATAAATAAATTATTTTTGTTTCACTTAATCAAATATAACAATTTGGCTTAATATTGGAATTATTATATTATTATTTGACAAGCTGTATACCTCATTGATGTTTTACTGTCATTCTTTTAAATTACATTTCAGTGTCTAGTATTAGTATCAATTTACTAGACAAGTGATAACTTTTTAATCCAAAGACTCATTTTAATGCTAATTTAGAGGAAAACAAACACAATTTTCCATTTTCACAACCCAATCATTTATATTCTTCATTGTTACTACAAGTATTGTACACCTGTGTAAATTTAATGGTTGCCTTGCATCCATGTGTTCTGTGTACTAAACCTGTAAAACGTAATCATAAGGCGTTACTATGCACTCAATGTAATTTCTGGGTTCATACAAAATGTGCAAATATACCTGAGTTAGAGTACCTTGACCCTAATAAACACTTTGTAAATTGGAAATGTGCTAAGTGTATACTTTCACATTTACCATTTTTTAACGAAGACAATTTTGGAGATAATCCTTCTTCTCCCGATAAACATCCAGATGTTGGAAAACCAGAAAAAGAGAAATCAAATTTTCCCAAAGAAAAGGGCATGAAAATTTCACATCTTAACATAAGAAGTTTACGAAACAAGAAAGTTGATTTTGAAATTTTCTTAAAAGATAATCCTTATGATGTAATAGGAATATCAGAAACTTGGTTGGATGAGTATATTTCAAATAATTTGATAGCAATCAATGGTTATAATCTAGAAAGGAAAGATCGAGCAAAACATGGCGGAGGTGTTTGTTGTTATATACGTAGTAATATACCATATGTAAGAAGACATGATCTAGAAGAGAGTGAGCTTGAGCTATTGTGGATTGAAATTAAGCCTAGAAACGAGACAAACTTTTTCGTTGGCACCATCTATAGACAGCCTAATTGTCCGATGTCTTTTTTTTGACACACTTGAAGACAATCTCTATAAGATTAGTGCCTTTTCTGATCGAATTTTCTTAATCGGAGACTTCAATTGTAATATGTTAACAAAAAATTCGCTATCAAATAGGCTGAATGAATTGGGGAACTTTGCTGGACTAAATCAACTAATTCAAAAACCAACCCGAGTGACACCAAAGAGTAGTACCCTAATCGACTTAATACTTGCTTCTAATTCCCTGGGAGCATTACAATGCGGTGTCCATTCCATTGGGTTCAGCGACCACTCGTTGGTGTATGTCTCAACAAAGGTCTCTGCCAATTCATTCACACCTAAAATCTCTCGATTTTGATCCTTTCGTACTTTTGACGAAAATGCTTTTCTTAGTGACTTAGCTGCCATTGACTGGAGAAACTCTTTAGAAGCCCAGGATGATGTTA
>CALNVZ010002460.1:50183-67926 GCA_940671915.1 Paracentrotus lividus | reverse complement strand
AATGTTAATTGTGACAAATAACAAAATTGGGTTTTATTTTTGGATATTTTTGATAATTGATAGGTTAGGGTGATGTTTATCACAAGTAGGAGAGAATGGAGGTTGCCCTCTACTGAAGTTAGGGCATGCATGAAATTTTGGGATTTTGCATTGCATTTTAGTGGATTTTTCAGATTAATTAAGGTTTGGTCCGGATAGGATTTTAATGTTCATTTTTGGTATTATGTGTACTAGATAAAATATAAATATATTTGGAAGTTGTAGTCATAGTTGCACCCAGGTATGCGTATGTGGCTGTGTAGGCGGCCTTCGTCCACTCTGCTGGGGAGGATGGATGTTGTCATGGGAGGCCTTTATTGGCCAACACTTATCTTCTTTTGTGGAGGGGGCGGGGTCGTCCTGCACTGCCATATTGATACAATGGGTCATGGATTGGAAATAGTAGTTATTTGAAGTTTGGGGAGGTATTTAGTCTTCATTTTGATAAATGGATTGTTGACATTTGCCTTTGGAAAAAGGCAGGAGAAGAAAAACAAACTAGTTTTTGAAATATTAGTAAAAAAAATAAAACATACTACTGATATTAATTGTCTTTCGCGATCTCCAGGCGAAAGACCGCTTTAGTAGGGGAGATTGTAGTGGTACGGTCTATTGACCGTTTTCCCAATTAATTAATTATAATGATAAAATAGTCATTTTAAGAGGCGCTTGAGGATGGCTCTAATTGTCAGTGAGGTGAGGTTATCTAGGTTATTTATAGTTCGTTTCACAAAATAAGGGATCTTATATGTATGCACTGTAATTGGTAATTCGGGTGGGGGATTGTTTAAGCTATTTGGAGTACGGACCCTGCTTGAAGCGGGGTAGTGCTGGCATTCAGTGCTGAATTGTAGAGATGCTATGTCTGGGTTAATGTATTTCTGTAACAATTAGTTTTATAGATCCCTAGTCCTATTGATAGCTTCCGGGCTCAAGGGTATTTTGTTAATATTAATTAGGCGTCCCCTGGCATATTCTGGTCATGTTAAGACACGCCTACTTTTGGAACCTAAAAGCACGTGCTCTATTGTTTATTTTGTGCAATGACTAGAAAGGGAAAGGGTGCGTGGTGCTTTATATTGTTAGTTTGTTATACAGGAGGCGGGGCTTGTTGGACTCGATTCACTTTAGCATTACCGAAATTGAATATATGGCAAAGCTCATGTGTGGCTCGGTAGCCATTTTGTGTTTAGAGCCATTTTGTGTTAGATTTTTATAGTTCGAGCTTACGTTGGCCATGTTGAGTTAGCCATTTTCTTGCGGATCGAAGCATGGTTTTTCGGTCTTTATAAGCCCAGCCTCTGAAACTGTTTATATTTAATTAATGACACCTTTGCCGTTTTGCTTCTGACTGTTCGTGTGTGGAGTTTGTCATTTTATTTCTTCGTTCTACATTTAATAAATACCAAACCGAACTTTTACTTCAATGTGTCAGCCGCCCATTTTGTTCCTGTAGTCCTAATAATTTGAGACTAATAATTATTTTTTCGCCACCTACTTGGAGACTAGTCTCGGAGAACTTACTCTGAGACGGTCCTCTTACATTATCGATACTTTCTTCTGTTAAAAGGATTTGATAAAACAATTTACTAGAACAGTCTTGGAGTTGTTTCTCTTTTTCACGCAATGGTATTTTTGGAATGTCTAACGTACTTGCCTCTTTTAAATTATTCACCCACAATTTTGGTATCGCCTTTTGTATTGTAGAATAATCAAATATTAAAAATCTGCTCTGATTGATAATATTTATTTCGTTTGATGCTATTTATGACAGCAATAATGTCGCAGACAAATTTTGTTGAAAGGTATATAGAAATACATAAGAATTTTAAAAATATATTTATTATACATAATAAATTAATTTTGATACCAGAATTTTTTTTCAAGTAAAATTGTGGAAAAGCTATAAAGAATATTTTCACTGAACAATTAACATTCTATGAGCTTTATATAGTGAATCAGAGCAAAAAGCATGATTTCATGAATAAATTAGCATAATTAGCATGAAATAAATGAGAAAGAAATAATTTGCGGAAAGATCATCTCGAGCGCGTGGTCAACAGCTGAGATCTCGAGGGGGGGGGGATAGGGGCCAATTTTTTTTTAATGTTTCCATAAGAATAGATTTGATATAGGCCTGTGACATTCCTGTACATGTAACTCGTCATTATTCTTTTTTTCTCCTTCTGCATACAGGCAAAGACTGTAATGACGGAACTTGGTATCAAATCGGAAGACGAGGTTGGCCTTCTGAAGTTTTGTCATGATGTAGGCGACATCATATACCACCAAGGCTGTGATCTCATTGTGTTAAACCCACAGGTTTTGAATCTCTACGTCAGTAACATCATTACAGTAGTGGATAAATCAAAGCTGGTATGATTCCTGTACTTTGACTGTCTCATTTATTTGGCATAATGTTTTTCCCAGTTATCTGTCCCTACGGCCATACGTACGACCATTTATCCTGTTACCATAATATCTCAATATACTGATTGAGACATAAACTACAAAGTTGGTGATAGTATGTATGTCCAAAGAAAGGCTGCCTTTATATTTTATTTTATTTTATATTTTATTAGATTGTATTTTAGAGTTCAATAGTAAAAGTCATGATCACAGACTAAATCTTGATTTTCCACATGGCCATTATCAGCTATTTCTAAAGAAACGCTGGAGATATGGAGTTCAAACGTAAATAACTATTCTAAGAATGTATCTTCAAAGGATTATCTGAAATACATTTCTTCAAACTAGACTTATGCTAAATGAGAGTTACTCTGAATTTCTGTTGGCACAGATAAGCAGACATCCAAAATAAACTTAAATTGTGTATTAAGTCTGCCTCACACTCTGAGATTATGGCGATGCGATTTTGGAGGAAAACTTATATTATTTTATATAGGCCTAAACATTTCAAACAAGGAAATTCATGCTGCCCAAAGTTCCTGGTATCGCATTCCTATTAATGTAATTCATGACGATTGCAAACCCCTTCTCTGTATAAAATCAAATTATTTCCATATCACTGTTTTTTTTAATATTTCCTCATGCTATTAATTTTTTAAAAACATTTCCTTATGTACTTTATTGTTTTCATTATTTCATTGTGTTATTAATGGTTTTTCTTTCTTTCCATACGTCTTTTTGGTGTATTGCTTTTCTTTGTTTCTCTCTTTTCTTGTGTTTACGAATACATTCATGAGCAATGTCAGCAATTGATTGAATAATGCTTTGCCCTGCTTTTCCTTAGCACAATTTGGCTTCAGACTACAGCTCTTGGCGCCAAAATGCCCGGCTAACTCCGCAATTACCAGGCTAACCCTGCTCTTGAACAAGGCCCGTTATAGAACCGTACTATTTACAGTGCCAGCCCACTTTGGAAAAACGTAGTCTGAAATCGAAACATGCTAATCTTAACCCCGGGAAATAGGTAGGGCTATACATCCCTTCCCCTGAGCCCCACCTATGTTCAAGGGGTTAAGGAATATAACTGTTGTCTGATAAGCATATTATTGTTGGATAGATTCTGCTCTCTATAAAATGTACTATTATTATTATTATCATTTAGATGATCTTACTTGATATTAGGGAACGTAGGACAAAGTTTCAGGGGTCAACTTACAAAATACCATGTGTTGAGCTTGCTATTGCCATACGTCATTTTGGATATGTACCACATGCCTCTACATCCATCTAAAGCTAGATCACTCTTGACTGGCCATATTTGACAATGAAGCAGTGTTAATTAGTCGAAGGCCAATATTTTTATGATGCAAAATATAATATTAATTTTACACTTACATTCAGAGGAAAGGAAATTCCAGTATATATATCATGCTGTATATATATATATCAGAAAACAAAGACAAGTTGTCAAGTCCATATACATGATTTCATCCTATTTGAATAATTTATGCTGTTCAGAAAGGGAAGCTGGGATCCAAATGGAAAAGGCTAATTGAAAAAGGAGTACTTGAGTTGACTCTACTTGAGGATGTCTGGACAAACCTCGTAGGAGGAATCGACGATCTTCCTAAACGTTTGTTGATTGACATGATGGTCAGGCTAGACCTCATATACAAACCTCCAAGTGGCTCAAAATTTAAGGTATGCATAATTCTAGCTGTTAAATAATCTATTAAGCCTGATTTATGTTTAATTGACTTGCATATTGGCAATTCCATATCAAAACGGACATAGGTGCCAAAATTCAAATCGATTGTATGTTGTTGTTGTTTTTTTTCGCCTGCATGGTTATTTAGGGGTATCCCAATACCTTTAGGATCTGAAAATATTTTACCGCAGAATGTTCGTTTTGCTAACATTGTCGTTTGAACATCTGTCAAAAAGCATTTTTTTTTTTAAATACAGAAAATTATGGATATTGTAAAATTCTTCATGTTTATCAAAAAAAGTGCCACAGAATATTTATTAAAGGTATTGTATACGAGGGAAAATGCTCTAGATCAATGGAAAAGGAAAATATACAGGCCCGTAACTCGGATTTTTACGGAAGAATCGAAGTCTGAAAAAGTTGACTATTTTAAAAGAAATGAATGTTTGCCAGTGCGAAGCGTGAGCCTAAAGATTGACTTATAATAAACTGAAGCATAATATTTTTACTCAAATATTTCCCCTATGTTGTTTTTATATTCTTTTACAAACGGTGATGATTACCTACCTCTTCAAAAATGATTTGAGAGCGCGAAGCGCGAGTGGGAAATTTTATATCACATCACTTCAGTTTTTGATGTTAGGAATAATTCGAAATGGGCTTTTTTAAAGGGCCTGTCCCACAGGAGGCGATCGTTGTGGCGACAACCTATGCATGTTAGAACCTGCCAGAATCGTGTCAGAATCGTAGGTGACCGGAGATCATATACGTATCTACCCTTACAAAAATGTCCTGTGGTAATTCATGTGGTAACTGGTTTTACCACACAAATTACCACAGGAATACCTCATACCATAGGAATATGTGTGGTAATATACCATAGAGTCGTGTGGTAACGAGAATTGGTGCCTGTGGTATTACTGTGGTACCAAAATTACCACACAAAATACCACAGGAATATCTTATACCACAGTAAATGTGTGGTAATATACTTTAGATTCGTTTGGTATTTCTGTGGTACCCAAATTAACACAAAAAATACCACAGGAATATGTCATACCACAAGAAGTGTGTGGTAATATAACATAGAGTCGAGTGGTATTGAAAATGGGTGTATGTTGTATTCCTGTGGTACCTAAATTACCACACAAAATACCACAGGAAGATCTCATACCACAGAAAATGTGTGGTAATATAACATAGAGTAATGTGGTAATGATAATGGCTGTGGTATTCCTGTGGTACCCAGAGTACCACACAAAGCACCACATGAACATATCTAAAACTACAGGAAACGTGTGGTAATATACCATATAATCGTGTGGTAATACAAAATGGGTACTATGTACCAAAATTACCACACAAAATACAACAGGAATATCTCATATCACAGGAAATGTCAGGTAATATATCATGGAGTCATGTGGAAATAAAAATTGGTGTCTGTGGTATTCCTGTGGTACCTATATTACCACACAAAATACCACAGGAAGATATCATACCACAGGTAATGTGTTGTAATAACATTGAGTTGTGTGGTAATTAAAATGGGTTTCTGTGGTATTCCTGTGGTACCTAAATTACCACACAAAGTACCACATGAATATCTAATACTACAGGAAATGCTTGTGGTAATATATCATGGAGTCGTGTGGAAATGAAAATGGGTGTCTGTGGTATTCCTGTAGTACCTATATTACCACACAAAATACAAG
Organism: Paracentrotus lividus; assembly: GCA_940671915.1. Lineage (NCBI taxonomy): Eukaryota > Metazoa > Echinodermata > Echinoidea > Camarodonta > Echinidae > Paracentrotus > Paracentrotus lividus. The sequence goes on along the minus strand of CALNVZ010002460.1, from coordinate 62,055 downwards.
AGGAATATCTCATATCACAGGAAATGTCGGGTAACATATCATGGAGTCATGTGGAAATAAAAATGGGTGTCTGTGGTATTCCTGTAGTACCTATATTACCACACAAAACATCATAGGAAGATATCATACCACAGGTAATATGTTGTAATAACATAGAGTCGTGTGGTAATGAAAATGGGTACCTCTGGTATTCCTGTGGTAAATAAATTACAACACAAAATACAAAAGGAATATCTCATACCACAGGAAATGTGGGGTAATATATCATGGAGTCGTGTGGAAATGAAAAAGGGTGTCTGTGGTATTCCTGTAGTACCTATATTACCACACAAAATACAAGAGGAATATCTCATATCACAGGAAATGTCGGGTAATATATCATGGAGTCGTGTGGAAATGAAAATGGGTGTCTGTGGCATTCCTGTTGTACCTATATTACCACACAAAATACCATAGGAAGATATCATACCACAGGAAATGTGTGGTAGTATAACAAAGAGTTATGTGGTAATGACAATGGGTGTCTGTGGTATTCCTGTGATACCCAGAGTACCACACAAAGTACCACATGAATATCTGATACTACAGGAAATGAGTGTGGTAAGAGTCGTGTGGTAATGAAAATGGGTACCTATGGTATTCTTGTGGTAAATAGATTACAACACAAATTACAACAGGAATATCTCATACCACAGGAAATGTGGGGTAATATATCATTGAGTCGTGTGGAAATGAAAATGGGTGTCTGTGGTATTCCTGTAGTACCTATATTACCACACAAAATACAAGAGGAATATCTCATATCACAGAAAATGTCGGGTTATATATCATGGAGTCGTTTGGAAATGAAAATGGGTGTCTGTGGTATTCTTGTAGTATCTATATTACCACACAATACCACAGGAAATGTATGGTAGTATAACACAGAGTTATGTGGTAATGATAATGGATGTCTGTGATATTCCTGTGGTACCCAGAGTACCACACAAAGTACCACAAGAATATCTAATACCACAGAAAATGGGTGTCGTAATGAAAATGGGTACCTGTGGTATTCCTGTGGTAAATAAATTGCAACACAAAATGCAACAGGAATATCTCATACCACAGGAAATGTGGGGTAATATATCATGGAGTCGTGTGGAAATGAAAATGGGTGTCAGTGGTATTCCTGTTCATTCTGTGTGAAAAAAAAAATATGGTACAGTCCGGAAAAAAATTATTTAGGTATCAAATGATGTGTGAATGTGGTACCAACTTCAAGCAAAAACATTCTGATCTTACCGATGCATTTCGTTTTGTATAATTTGCTTTTGTAAAACAAAAGTTATCCTAAATTTTGTGCGGCGATGAGCTAATCGAAATAGCACAATCTTTTGTCTCGGTGCGCTGAATGCATGGCTATTATGTGCGAAACCCATAGAGAAGCATGCGCAATAAGAATTTTTTTCTTGATTATAGAAAACTTGTCATATCTCAAGATCTACAGCACCAAATGGGATGAAATAAATTGCAGAAGAAAGCCTAATTTTCCTAGTTTATTGAAATATCAAGAAATTGAAGAATGTGATTAATTTTCATACATAAAAAAAAATAATTTCCAACTGTGCCATTTTATTGGACACAGACTGTAGTACTTACCTATATTACCACATAAAATACCACAGGAAGATCTCATACCACAGGAAATGTGTGGTAATATACCACAGAGTTGTGTGGTAATTAAAATGGGTGTCTGTGGTATTCCTGTGGTACCTAAATTAGAACAAAAAATACAGGAGGAATATATTTCATACCACAGGAAATAGGTAGTAACATTCCATATAGTCAGGTGTTAATCAACAACAATACCAGAGCAGATTACCACACGTCAGTATCACACATGAGCACCACACAGTACCTACCACATACTGATACCACATGAATGTATAACAGGAATATACCGCAATATGTGTAGGTGTGTGTGTGTGTGTGTGTGAAAGGTAGTCATACCACATGAAATATGTGGTAATATACCAGAGTCGTGTGGTATAATACCACAGGAATACCACACACTTGTTACCACATGATCAAAATACCACTCATATAATGTGTATATGTGTGTGTGTGTGTGTGTGTGTGTGTGTGTATGTGTGTGTGGATGTCGATGTATGTGCATGAGTGTGACAGTAGTTCTTAAACAATTTTTTGGTCTAGTTTCCCTTGTGGTCTAAGGATTCTCTTTTAGGCCTACTAGCTTTCCAGGAAGGAACATTACACGAAATGTGAATTAATTAGACCAAATGGTAATTTGACCAACTGATTGTAGACAAACAACCAAGAGGGATTAGACCAAATGGGCATTAGTAAAAAAAAAAAAAAATTACACCAAGTGTTAGTTTCCTGCTAAAGTGTAGAAGTCGTGAGGTATTCCTGTGGTATTTTCATGTGGTATTATGGTAATTAGCTCATTTGCATAAAATGATTTGGTATGCACAAATCCCCTGATAGCAGAGTGACGTCTTAAAGACGTCTTAAAGACGTCACGTCAGACATCTTAAAGACGTCAGGAAAAGACATCTTTAGAACGGTAAATTTGCACCACGTTTGGCGTCTTAAAGACATCGTATTTTTTACGTCATATTACGTTCTAAAACTGACCATCTTTATGACGTAAAAATACGAACGTCTTTAAGACGTAAACGCGGGTGAAATTACGTCATAAAATGTTTTCTGACGTCTTTAAGACGTCACTGTGCTATCAGGGATGTTGACATTAATACTGAGTCTATCCTACCTATCCTAACCATATCCTAATATTATAACCTATGCTGTCCTACACAAAGGCCCTCATATACTGGGTGTGTCCGGTCCTGCTATATAAGTGCTACAGAACAATGTTTGAAGAAAGACAGTTACTATTAAATTACACTTTTGTTAATGAAATATGAAAGAATTGTCATTAAGAAGCACCTTGAAATTGTGTATACAGTAATAAATGATAATAATTTAAAACAATTTGATTTAATGTCAATAGCCAAAGCCGGTTACATGGCTTAAATTGCCATATTTCTATCCATTTTCCCCTTTTTTTTTCAAATCTCAGAATACTACTTATGGAATATCATTACCAAGCAGACATGTATGGGTCAAAATGAAAGCAAAAGTTGTCTTATAGACGTTTTAAAGACGTCTTTAAAGATGTTGTATTTTGGTCAAAAACTGACAAGAAAGTGTCTATAGACGTCGTAAAGACATCAAAAAGTTGTCTATAGACGTTTAAAGACGTCTTAAAGATGCCATAATTTTGGTCAAAAATGACAAGAAAATGTGGTCTTATAAACGTCGTAAAGACGTCTTAAATGATATCGTATTTGGTAAAAAATAGACAAAAAAGTTGTCTTATAGACGTTTTTAAAGACGTCTTAAAGAATGTCGGATTTTGGTCAAAAAGTGACAAGAAAATGTGGTCTTATAGAACGTCGTAAAGACATCAAAAGTTGTCTTATAGACGTTTAAAGACGTGTTAAAGATGTCGTATTTTGGTCAAAAAAAATGACAAGAAAAGTGGTCCTTATAGACGTCGTAAAGACATCATAAAGAAGTCATAATTCGTCATAATTTTTTTGCTCCAAAATAGAAATTACGTCTTTGAAAGTCATTACCAAGAAGACATAATCACATCGCATAGAAACATGTAAAGATATTTAAATATCAGATTCTATTAATCGTTTAGACGACGTCGTTAAAACATCATAAAGATGTCGTGTTTACGACAGTATGACGAGTTGACCAGTTTTGACCAGTTTAAGACGTCTTTAAGACGTCAGTCTGCTATCAGGGTCAGTATTTTGTGAAGTTTACCTTAATAAACAGTAATTCACTGCATATTGATGTATTTTCTTTTAGGGAAATGTATTTCCTAAACACAGAGTAACATCAAAAGCGATAATTATGAAATTTGCATTAATATCAAGAAATATAGAAATAACTAACTGTGACCCAAAATATTTTTGCAAAATATTGGTATATATATCAGCGTGTGGTATTCTTTAGTGTGTGCGGAATTCCTGTGGTAACGGCGTGTGGTAATCCTGTGGTAACGGCGTGTGGTGTCCTGTGGTAACGGCGTGTGGTGTCATGTGGTAACGGCGTGTGGTAATCCTGTTGTAACGGCGTGTGGTAATTATGTGGTAATCCTGTGGTAACTTTGTGTGGCATTGGGTGTGGTAATAATTTTTTTTTTTACCACAGGATTCGTGTGGTAATCCATGTGGTAAATGTCCGAATTTTACCACAGGATTCGTGTGGTAAAAATGTCCGAATTTTACCACAGGATTCGTGTGGTAAAATGTCCTGTGGTAATTACCACAGGATTACCATAGGACATTACCACATGATTACCACAGGACATTTTTGTAAGGGTACGACTCTGTCTACGATAGGCTACGACAACGACTTGCTTCCGCGCAAACAATGGACTAACAATAGCTTGTATCCGATAATACAATAGCCTCGACCTCCGCGCATCTCGCGGCTCGACTTCTCTCGTCGCAGCTTAAAATCAACCAAAATATGAACTTGAGCACTGTGGCGATCCTTGCGACTGAAACAGGCGATCCAGTGTTTTCTACCTGATAGCGGCCTGTCGCCTTTATGTTCGTGATAGTGCTCTCAGTCGCGCATTATAATTTGGGTCGTGAGTGAATTTTGAAAATTTCAAAAATCAGCGGCGGACTGTGACAGTATTCTGAATGGGAGGCCGATCCTGATTTTGGTGAATGTAGGTGGCGACAAAGGCCGTAGCGGCTTAAATTTCATTGACGTTCGGTTCAGCGATGCGTGCAACGTACGCTGGAGCGAGGCAACCTACAACTGGTCGCCGTTCCGCTGTGCTAAACATGTTCTATGTGGCGACAATCTACGATAAGCACCTGTCGCGACAAAAGAAGACAGGCTACGGTTATTGACGTCAGCTCAACTGACACCGGCTAGTGGTTTAACTTGTTGAGAAAACTAGCGGCGAACAGAACTGTGCTACGTATTTGTTGGAGACAGGCGCGATAATTCATGATCTTATAGGCGATTGGACCTGCGCATGGTGGCGATGGGTACTAAAAAGTAGTTCGCAGGTTGTCGCCACAACGATCGCCTTCTGTGGGACAGGCCCCTTAAGAGAACTTTGTAGAGCGCGAAGCTCCAGCGGAAAGTTTTGGCTTATAATGACCTGAAGGTGTATTTTTAGACACATTTTACCTCTTATATTGTTTCAGTTCCTTAAAATATGATGACACCTCTTTTTAAAAAAATGCGGAGCGAAGAAAAGACCCACAAAATACTAGTAATAATTTATATATCTGGGCCTCAAGAATCACTGAATGGTTGTTATCTTGGGTGAACCTTGCAAGCACGAAGCGCGGGCTGGAAGTTTTCTATATACTGACACGAAAGTAGTATATTTCACACATCTTGCCGGTTGTTTCTTTGTTTTAATTTTCACAAGCTGACGATCATTTCCCTTTCTAAAAAAAAAAAAAAAAAAAAATTGCGCTAAGTGGAAAGGAAAATTAGATATTACACTGTTCGTCATAAAGGGAAATATTTTTGGGAAGCTCTGGCAATATGATATTGCTCTGGCTTTAATTTCTTGAATTGTTTGTCCCTGTTTAAAAACTTTTCGGACCCTAGCTATATCTTCAACATTCTCCAAACCCTTCACGGGCGATATTTTTCCCCAAAAAATTTGTCGACTCCCATGATGCTATTTTTGTCATTTTTTTTTTTCATTTCTCGGCCCCTTTTGTTTACTCGTCCGATCAAGCCCCCATCAGTCCTACCCCCAGAAACGCGTATAATATGTATTGTTGATATTGTTCTTTAAGTTTTAACATTTTCCCCAATTTGTATGCCTCCGCCACCGAAGGTGGTGCCGGAGGCATTATGTTTTCGGGTTGTCCGTCCGTCCGTCCGTCCGTCCGTGACGCCGTCCGTCCGTACGTCCGTCCGTACGTCCGTCCCGTTTTCGTTCTCGCGATAACTTAAGAACGGTTTGACGGATCACTTTCAAACTTGGATCATGTATGCATATGGTAGGGACAATGATCTGATAAGACTTTGGGGTCATTAGGTCAAAGGTCAAAGGTCACAGAGGTCTTTGTATGCATGAAAATGGCTCGTTCTCGCCATAACTTAAAAACGTTTGACGGTCAACTTTCAAAACTTGGGTAATGTGTGCTTATGGGAGGGGCAATGAACTGATTAGATTTTAGGTCATGAGGTCAAAGGTCAAAGGTCACAGATGTCATTGTAACATGAAAATGGTTCGTTCTCGCAATAACTTAAGAACTGTGTGACGGGTCAACTTCAAACTTGAGTAATGTGTGCATATGGGAGGGGCAATGAACTGATTAGATTTTGGGGTCAAAGGTCAAAGGTCACAGAGTCATTGTGTACATGAAATGGCTTGTTCTCGCAATAAACTTAAAAACCGTTTGACGGATCAATTTCAAACTTGGGTCATATGTGCATATGGGACGGACAAATAATCTGATTAGAATTAGAGTCATGAGGTCAAAGTTCAAAGGCCACAGAGGACATTGTGTATTGAAAATGGCTTGTTCTTGCGATAACTTAAGAACAGTTTGATGGATGAACATCAAACTTGGGTCAAGTGTGCATATGGTAGGGAACAATGAATTTATTATTTTTGAGGTCATGAAGTCAAAGGTCAAGGGTCACAGACGTCATTGTATACATGAAAATGGCACGTTCTTGCTGTAACTTCTGAACCGTTTTATGGATCAACTTCAAACTTGGGTCATGTGGGAGGAAAGATGAACTGATTAGATTTTTTGAGGTCAGGACATCAAAGGTCACTGGTTATTTATGTAAATGACTCGTTTGTGCAATTTCTGAAGGACCTTTGACAGATCAACTAAACATGTTTATCCTTTTTATTACCAGTAGCCATCCTTCTGAGTTGGAAATAATTCTGATGATACAACTTTAATAGATTTGGGTCAATATCTCAAAGAGTCATGGTGTAAATGGATGTAAAATACTCAACATGCGCATGCCTTTTTTTTTCCGATGTGGCAATACGGAGGCATGCCTTCCGACCGTGCGCGGTCGAAGATTCATCTAGTTTTTTTAGCTTTGAGGACAAGATTGTAAATAGTAACTCTAGATAATGTTTTATTCTGACTTATTTCACAATACAATTTTCCCAAAGATGGAAATGTCCATAGTGTAAAAATGAATTAAATAAATGTTGAACCCAATCACAATAAATTTTGACCCCTCCCCTAGACAAAAGAGTTGAGCCTACATAAAAAAAACTAGATTTAACTTAAAGAACAGAAACAGTACTACACATCAGAAGTGTTTTCTTGGGGTAGGATTGAGGGGGCCTTGGTCAGGATCAAAGTGTCATAACGTTAAGAATTGTAAGCCTCTCCCTACAAAAGTATATATTTTCTGAAAGGAAATTTCCTGAGGATGTTAAAAATGTCATTCATAATAAAGTAGGAGAAAGTAGTAATATCTTATGTGGGGTTTTTAAAATTATTTTTGAGGGCCCCAAATTTGTCATTCATAGCCCCTAACTAAGTCCCCCTTTCCAATGACCCTTATTTTTTTCACCATATTTGAAATGCTCATTAAATTTCCTTTAAAGTATAATTATTTAAGTAAATAAGTAAATTTCTTCATTTCATGAAAAATAATCTTAACCTTAAATTGCCAGGGATATTTTGGTTATCTCACGATCGGGTGATGTGGCCAATCCAACCCTCCCCATGAGACCAAATTTTCTGAAACTTAGCATGTATTTGGAGCATGTAAAAATGAAGAGTCCTGCGAAATTTCACACGTCTAGATTAAACACTTTTAATGCATAAGACTCTATGCTATGAAGTCAAGAAAGCTGTCGGCACCAAAAAGTTATCCTTAAACTTACTTCGGCTAATGTACTAGGGCATTCAGAATCCCATAGACTTTGTGTAGCTCCGGGTGTTCTAATGACTTTGGCCACCACTGTATACAGTGTGTCCCACAAAAAATGCTAATAGTACTTTAGATGAGTATAATATTAAAATTACAATATTATATTGTTTATAACTTTACATCCATAAACTACAATTTGTTTTCTACAACTGGATGAAATTTTATGTGATATGGTTCAAGAATCACAAAGATATGAGCATTTTGTCATTACACATCAGGAAACCTCTCCATCCAAGTTTGTGTTGACTAGTACCGGATGTATTGAATAAAACAAACCCAAGTTTGATCATTAATACTTTGATAAATTTTTCAGTAGTAATTATGAAATTTATATCACTGTAAAGTGCAACTCATTACCATTTTAATGATACCTTTCTCAGCTCACCAATATCATGTATCACTGAACCGCATTGTTTTAAATATGTCTTGCAAAATTGTGAGTGGTTCACTTTCACGCTCATTGATGATCAAAGTTGGGTTTCCTTTCAGGCACAATTGAATAACGCATCTCAAAGAGCATGAAAGTGAACACTCACAATTTTGCAAGACTTTTTCAGAACAATGGGGTTCAGTGATGCGTGATGTTGGTGAGCTGAGGGAAAAATCATTAGAATGGTAATAAGTTGCACTTTACAGTGATATAAATTTCATAATCACTACTGAAATATTTTTCAAATTATTAATGATCAAACTTTGGTTTCTTTTATTCGATATACCCGGTACTACTTAATATAAAACTTGGATGGAGAGGTTTCCTGATGTGTGATGAAAAAATGCTCATATCCTTGTGATTATTGGACCATGCGATACAAAATTTCATCCAGTTACAGAAGATGAATTGTAATTTACGGGTGTAGAGATATAAACAATATAATACAGTTGTTTTAATATTATACCCATCTAAAGGGCCATTAGCATTTTTTGTGGGACACACTGTATCCAAGTGTGTGAAATCAGTTGAGGGTTTGATCCAAAAAAGTGCTCTATGCCACAAAAATCATGTTTTACGCCTGGTTCTTATAGCCTAAACTGTTTTATTTTCAACCGAATATAAACACAACACAAAAAGAAAGTTCCCCCTATTTCACATATCAATATTTTTTTTACCAGGAGGAATTTAGAAAATCTAATTATATGGCAATGTAGGGAATTTAATTAGCCACAATGGGAGCGAATTTTAGGAAAAAATCATCAAGTCATGCTTCAGTGATCAATGGTTGAATGCAAAAATGTCATTTTTTGAAGTTCGCAAGCCTAAAATGGCAACTTTGATTCAATGATAGCGGACCCATTTTTAGATTTTAAACATTTTACACGTCAGAATGTTTGCAAAACGTGCTTCCCAATATACGAAAATGAAATTTGCGTCAAATTTCACGGTTGAGTGAGCATACAGCAAAAATTGCCAAAACTGCCATTTTAACTTCTTTGTTATAGTATAATCGATCAAATGTGATGGAATTCCTGTTGTGGAAGTGTAAGCAACCAATATCCATGCATTCACGGTTGAATAAACCCATCAAACTACCAAAAAATAGGCCATTTTAGAATTGCGAAGAGTCATTGCAGTAATTTTATGCACTAGATGCACCTCAATAACATCCTTTTGGTTGTATTTATATTATTTGGGCACGTGTTAATAATCCTATGGCATTTATTTACAAATTCATGCTTCAGTGAACACGTAAGACTGGAAAAGCCCTTTTCTCATGTACGGACTAAATTTCAATTTCTTACTTTGATTGAATATAAAAAAATCTTTTCGGGGAGTACCTTTGATTTTACTTTCATAAAAATCCCAATGTTTCATGCCTCAGTGGGCACAATATACAAGAAAATCATGAAAATGAGAAGAAAGTTCAGGGCTTCGTCATTGTTCAGTGACTTTTCGAATGCATAATTTGAATAAAGATCATGTTATTTAGAGACCAGTTGAAGCTTTGTGCAAAGTTTCATAAAATAATTCACAGTCAAATAGACAAAAACTGACAATTAGAATATGCCAAATTTCACTTTTGTTAAACCTATGTACATTAAGTCAAGGAAGGAGGAAATAAATACATGACAAATGTGAAATTTGGCCAATTTCATTGATGATTATTGTTAATTCTACTGTGAGTTATGTCACGAAACTTGGCACACAGCTTTAAATGATTCCTAACTAACATGGTCTTGATTCAAATTACGTATTCGAAAAGTCACTGAACCATGATGAAGCCCCAAACTTTCTTCTCATTTTCATGATTTTCTTGTATCTTGTGTCCACTTAGGCGTGAAACATTGGGATTTTTGTAAACATAAATTCAAAAGTACTCCCCCAAAAGAATTGTTATATTCAATCAAAGGAAGAATGTGGATTTTAGTCTATACATGAGAAAAGGGGTTTTCCAGTCCCACGTGCTCACTGAAGCATGAATTTGTAAATTAATGCCATAGGATCATTGACACGTGCCCAAAGAATATAAATACAACCCAAACAATCTTATTGAATGATTAAATATTCAACTTTTAACAAGAGAGCTTTAAAAAGGTGGGACATTTTTATTGACTCACTCTGTATATATATATATACATATATTTATATATTTAATTCTATTTATTATAGGGTAGACATTATGTGTGCTTATAACGTTCTACATCTTGCTTTGTATAAGCTACACCGGCGCGGATCGAGGGGAACCTTGCAGGCCGCCGCCACACCCCCCCCCCCTGCCCACCAGGCAACCAAAAATAAACTTAAAAAAAAATAAAAAAAAATAAAAATAATAATAATAAAAGGAAAAAAAGGGGGGGAGGGTAGAAAAAAGGGGAACAAATGGATTACCGAAGTGATTGACCCAAGAACCCTATCCCTATGGACGATACATGATGACCTTGTTGATGGCCGCAAGGCCGAAAACAAATCAACTACACTGTTCGTCATAAAGGTGGAATATTTTTTTCTGGCTCAAGCGAAATTATGTTGCTCCGTTGTTAATTTCTTGAATGTGTTTGCCCCACTTTCTCTTTCTAGGATCCTGGGTATATCATGGACGTTCCCTAAACCCTTCCCGGGGGCGTATTTTTTTTTTACACCACTGTTCTGCCATTTATTCAAAATAAGCCAACGAAACTGCTCGCGAGTGAGTCTAGTCGACGCAGTGAGCGAATCTTGGAAATCTGGGTGGGTTTACGCTAGTCTGCAAACACAGACTATATTTTAACAGCGGAACTCATTACCTGCCAAAAGCCTCGGATATTTATACAAATGTCAAGTCTCTGACGATGTCAGATCAGTAAAAATATGAAGGTAGAAATCCACAGAACAAACGAGTATCTTTAGTACAGTGCAGTCTCACTCCATAAATACTAATGTGCATAGGGGTTTGGACTGGCAGACTAATTAGAAAATTTGGACTTTGGACTTGCAGACGAGCTCTATCTCATTCGGTCTTGTGTCAGCAACACACATACCCTAGGAGCCAAGGGCCGTTAATCAGCATTTTTGCTGGGGAAGGTTTGAAGGTCCTATCTACAGTAAAATTTTGCGCTGATTCCAAAAATGTCCCTCTTACTGACCGTACCCATGACACTTTGGCCATTTTGGCCAATTTTTGTCCCAAAATGACCATTTTGGTCACTTGTGGTCAAGGGTATTTTATTTCTATAATTTTTGCCGATAAATGGGATTTTTAAAACCTATCTGATGTAAAAATGTGCGCTGATTCTAGAAAAAGTGGTTTTATGGACTTGGTGGGTCATTAAAGGGGTCTTTTTGGTCAATTTCGGCCAAAAATTGTCATTTTTATCATTTTGGGGACCAAAATTAGACCAAAATGACCATCAGAGTCATCCAAGTGATGGTTTTCCCACCCCCAAACCATTCTAAAAAACTTCCTTGGGTCTAAAA
>CALNVZ010002460.1:0-41563 GCA_940671915.1 Paracentrotus lividus | reverse complement strand
TTTGTTCACGCGACCCACCAAGGCCCCCTCAGTCCTACCCCAAGGAAACACGTCTGAGGTGGAGATTTGTTATTGTTTTTTAAATTAAATATAGATTTATGGTTACAGGCTCGACTCTTTTGTCGAGGGGAGGGGTCAAAATTTATTCTGATTGGGGATCAACATTCATTTTATTCATTTTTACACCGTGGAAATTTCTATCTTCCCTAAATTGTATTGTAAAATCTCAACCAAGCATAAATCAAAATAAGATATTATCAATAATGATTATTTACAGCCTTGTCATCGAGGCTAAACCATATTTAAGGGTTAAAGGTAGTTTTTCATTTCTTTTGTTTTCAGCATAAAGATGGAATAAAATATTCCGAATTTTCACCAATCTCGTTTTTTACTTCAACCCCTCCCCTAAACAAGAGACCTAAGCCTGTCCCCAGAAATATAGTTTTCACTTAAAGAACAATATAAAACAGTCCACCTCAGTCGCGTTTCCTGGGGGTAGGACTGAGGGGGGCTTGAACGGCCGGGAAAACAAAAAGGGGTCCCAAAATGAGGAAAAATGGCAAATATGGGCATCACGGGGGTTGACAAAACTTTTTTTGAGAAAGGTCCACGTGAATTGTTGGGAGAATGTCCAAGATATAGCCAGGGTCCCTTAAAGTAAAAGCAGGGACAAACATATTCAAGAAATTAAAGTCAGAGCAAAATCATGTCGCTATAGCGGTAAAAAAATATTCCACCTTTATGACGGACAGTGTATTATTCATTTGTCTCCAACGGTTTTTTTTTTAATGATCTACAAACTGTTGTTTGTATTTTTTTAAAGGGTGTTCCACCCATGAGTGAAAAAGATTAGATAAATGAATAAAAATAAATTGCTCAATTGAGAATAAATAAATCAATATACAGTGGTGGCCAAAATTATTAGAACACCAAGCACATTTAAACGATTTTAGTTGTTTTCATTCAGTTGACTCTTGACATACCTATAAAATAAACACAACACAAAAACAAAGTTCCCTATTTCAGATATCAATAATTTTTGAACCAGGATGAATTCAAAAAAAAAAAAATCTAAATATATGTCCATGTAGGGAATTTAACTAGCTACCATAGGAGCAAATTTTAGGAAAAATCATCAAGTCATGCTTCAGTGATTAATGGTTGAATGCAAAAATGTCATTTTTTTGAAGTTCACTAGCCTAAAATCACAACTTCGATTCAATGATATCGGACCCATTTTCAAATTTTAAACAATTTACACATCAGAATGTATGCAAAACGTGCTTCCCAACATACGGACACATGACGGAAACGAAATTTGCGTCAAATTTCACGGTTGAGTGAGCATACAACAAAAATTGCCAAAACTGCGATTCTTACTTCTTTGCCATGGTATAATCGATCAAATGTGAGGGAATTCCTGTTTTGGAAGTGTATGCAACCAATATCCATTCATTCACGGTTGAATGAACCCATCAATCAACCAAAAAATAGGCCATTTTAGAATTACGAAGAGTCATTGTAGTAATTTTATCCACTAGAAAGCATCTCAATAACATTTTCGGGGTTTTATTTATATTCTTTGGGCACGTGTCAATGAGTGATTTCACGTTCGGTGTTATAATCGGTGTTAGTGTTTATTTTGGAGCAGAAGTCTGATGTGGCACCGAACGTGAAATGGAAATAAAATCAGTCGGTGTTAGGTGTTGACCTCTAAATTTTGACGCGTTTCATTTTGTGTCATTTGTCGTCTGCTAAACCGAGCTCTGCAGCCGGTGTTAAATTTCACGTGCAAATTTCCATTGACTAACACTAAACCCCTAGCGATTAAGAAAAAGTTAATTTCACACTCGGTGGTAGTGTTGGTGTTGGCCAACGTTTGGTTTGTCTGGTGAATAATAGGGGCAGTGGAGGCTCGAGTGGCAGAGTATCAATACTTTATTTTACAGAATAATTAATCAATTAATATTTTATACCAAAGAGGGTACTTCAAGACCTACAAAATTGGTTAGTTTTGGGGTTAACGAGATGGATTCACAAATTGGCTACTTACTCTTCAAGCCTAACAAGGGTCCAAGAAATTTCATCTAAATTCATTAGAAAAAAATCATTAGAAAATATGAAATAAGGTATTCCGTAGTATATCGTATGGGGAATAAATATCATCAACATAGATGTCTTCTCAATCTATATTTTAGGAACAAAATGCATGATCAATCACTGCTAATCTGAACCGATGTACGAAATTAAAGGGTCTGGGGGCTACGCGCTGCGCGGCCCGGCCTGGCTTTGAAGTGAACTAGGTAACGCTCCATTTCCTGCTGCTTGCAAAAAACTGCCCGAGATATGAACTGTAAACTTACTGTTTCGTCAAAAAATATCCATCATGAGGTAAATTTGTATCAAAGAGAGGTTAGAAGAAGGATTAATTTTCGATTTACTGGTATGATTCTAACCTTTTAGGGCCTTCTTGAGGTATATTCGAACAGTTTTAAACAACAAAACCGGTACTTCGCTACGAATTGCGTCGACGCCGTTTTTCTTCAGACGGTGTTAGGCTATCGATCCGCGCGTGTTGGGATATCGGTATCGACTCTCATCTAGATCTCAGCTCGGTGATTGAGCTCGATTTTTTTTTAGCAGAAATTCACTCTGCTAACACTAACACCAACACCAACACCGAACGTGAAATCACTCAATGATCCTATGGCATTTATTTACAAATTCATGCTTCAGTGAGCACGTGAGACTGGAAAAGCCATTTTCTCACGTACGGACTAAAATTCAAATTCTTAATTTGATTGAATATAACGATTCTTTTCGGGGAGTATTTTGATTTTATTTTCATAAAAATCCCGATGTTTCACGCCTCAGGGGCACAAGATACAAGCTAATTATGAAAAAAAGAAGAAAGTTTCGGGCTTCGTCATTGTTCAGTGACTCTTCGAATACGTAATCTGAGTAACGATCATGTTAGTTAGAGACCAGTTGAAGCTATGTGCAAAGTTTCATAAAATAATTCACAGTCAAATGGACAAAAACTGACAATTAGAATATGCCAAATTTCACTTTTGTTAGACTTTTGTTAAACCTCCGTACATAAAGTCAACGGAGGAGGAAATCAATACCTGACAAATGTGAAATTCGGCCAATTTCATTGATGATTATTGTTAATGCTACCTTGAGTTATGTCACGAAACTTGCCACACAGCTTCAACTGATCACCAACTAACATGATCTTGATTCAAATTACTTATTCGAAAAGTCACTGAACCATGACGAAGCCCGAAACTTTCTTCTCATTTGCATGATTTTCTTGCATCGTGTGCCCACTGAGGCGTGAAACATCGGGATTTTTGTGAAAATAAAATCAAAAGTAATCCCCAACAAGAATTGTTATATTCAATCAAAGTAAGAATTTGAATTTTAGTCTATACGTGAGAAAATAGCTTTTCCAGTCTCACGTGCTCACTGAAGCATGAATTTTTAAATAAATGCCATAGGATCGCAGACACGTGCTCAACGAATATAAATAAAACCCAAAAAATGTTATTGAGATGCTTTCTAGTGCATAAAATTACTACAATGACTCTTCGTAATTCTAAAATGGCCTATTTTTTGGTTCATTGATGGGTTCATTCAACCGTGCATAGATGGATATTGGTTGCATACACTTCCAAAACAGGAAGTCCCTCACATTTGATCGATTATACATGGCAAAGAAGTAAACAGCGCAAATTTCGTTTCCGTATGTTTGGAAGCACATTTTGAATACATTCTGACGTGTAAATTGTTTAAAATCTGAAAATGGGTCCGATATCATTGAATGAAAGTTGTGATTTTTTTTTATTTTTTTTTTAGTTGTGAACTTCAAAAAATTACATTTTTGCATTCAACTGTTAATCACTGAAGCATGACTTTTTCCTAAAATTTGCTCCTATGGTAGCTAATTAATTTTCCTACATGGACATATAATTAGATTTTTAAAATTTATCCTGGTTCAAAAATGATTGATATCTGAAATAAGGGGGAACTTTCTTTTTGTTTTGTGTTTAGTTGGAATATCTACGAAAGTCATCATTGTGCTTTAAATACTAAATAATATAGTCATGCTTTTGGAACTCACCCCCATCTTGCCCTTTACACGCTACACCATCAACTGAAGAAAAAAAAATGCCCCTATCAGGATCAAAGTGTTATAACGTTAGAAATATTAAGTTTCTTCTTACAAAAGTATACATTTTCGGAAAGGAAATCTCCTGGGAATTTCAAAAATGGCACTCAAAATAAGGTAAGGTCAATTAGTAACATCTTATGTGGGGATTTTCTGAATAATTTTGAGGGGCCCCAAAATTTTCATTTGGAGCCCCTATTAAAGTCCCACCGTCTTCTGACCCTTAATCTTTCACCATATTTGAATGGATTATGAAATTTCCTTTCAGGAAATATATATTTTAAAGGAATTTCTTAATTTTATGAAAAATAAAATCTACCTTAAATGGGCAGGATTATTTTGGTCATCTCAAGATCAGAGGAGGGGGCCCATGCACCCCCTCTAAACGTAATAAAATTTTCTAAAACCTGGCAGGTATTTGGGGCATATCAGAATGAATAAGCCTGATGTTTTTATATGTGTAACTCAAATACCTTTTAAGTTATTGACATATGAAATTGTCATTTCACTTATCTGCATTTTATACTGCTTTTACAATACAAAGTCTATGGGAGAGGTGACCGCGCATAGCGCGACAAATTTTGAAACTTCGCATTACCCAGTGGTCGAAGCTATATTAATTTAGTATCACAAGACGCGGAAGACTCTATGCTAAAAAGACATGAAAACTTTCGGCATCAAAAAGTTATCCCTAAACTTACTTCGGCAAATACACTTAAGGCGTTCAGAATCCCATAGAATTTGTGTAGCTTCGGGTGTTCTAATAATTTTGGCCACCACTGTATATTTGTATTTTCTTTTCATGATACATGTAGGACCACTTCTACGTACCGTGCCGTTCATGCCGTGACCTTCCTCTGCATGAGCATAAGACAGATGATGAGTTCCAGTTTACCATAGATTTCAAGGGATCCATCTTACCAGGTATTACATTATTTTCACTTTTTTGTCAAATGGCAAATTTTGTCAATTTTTGCAAAATGGCGTCCGTCTAGCGTCCGTCCGTTACAATTTGCTTGCAAGACTCTTATGACGCACTGCAACCAAATTTGGATGGAGATGCACTAGGGGTACCATCATGTTGCAGCGCTGTCGGAGATCACATTGTGAGGTCAAAAGTCATTTGAGGTCAAATTGTTAAAGGTCGCATGCTTGTAATTCGGTATAGTCGATAAAAAAATTGCACCACCGACCTGTACCAAATATGACGTCATTGTTAAAACAAATCGTATAAAATAAATGATATGTATTTAAACACATATTTTCCAATTGCACATTGAAAAGGATCATCAAAGGTCCAGATGAGTCCATTTAGAGATCGGAACTTGGTTCCAGTGGGATTTTGGCAGAACTTTATTAGTTGCTCAAGATACCCCGAAGGTGTTGCCAGTTTAAGTCTACTTAGTGTGTTGTCTTACTGCAGCCCCTTTAACAAAAATAGAGCAGATTAAGAAAAATATATGATCAAGTAAAGCCCTTAGTTTGAAGAATGTCATTATAAACACTTATTTTTAATGATAGATGCACTTGGGGGACCTTCATGCTATAGTGGCATTGGATGCCACATGGTAAGGTCAAATGTCATTTTATTCAAACGTCAAAGTTTACATGCAAGACTTCCTTATGGAATATAACTTGACAATTGTTAGGCCATTGGCAACGAAATTTGGGGAATAGATGTACTAGGGGTAACATCATGTTACGGTGCTGTTGGTGGTCACGTAGAAAGGTCAAAAGTCTTTTGAGTTCAGATGTTTAATTTCATTTGCAAGATTTTCTTGTGAAATCAGGCTTGATTGAGGATGTACTTTTTCATGTTATGTAGTCATGGTTTGGCAACCCTGCTGGAAAGAACACAGTGTCCCACAGTCATGACAGTGTGTTGACATAGTCGACTATGTTAAAACGCTCGAATTTTATAGTGTGGTGATGTTTTCATGGTTTTCAAAAGAGTCTAAAATACTTGTTCATACGAGGAAATATATTTAAATTTGATGAAATCTCCATTTTCAGTCCTCTCGATGAAATTTATAAAAAGGGAATATCAACCATTTAGAAATATATAGATATATATATAGTTGTCCGCAAAATTGTTCATACCGCTGACATTTTTATTTTTTTTTTTTTTTATTTTGCTTTTAAATTAATGAGTTTCGTCAAACGTTTTGGTGATCGGTATGTTACCAACATTAGCACTATTAGGAAAATTTGATATTTTGAGCAATTTGGTATTCCAGGGGTATTTTATTGACAGATTTACAAAAAACACCATGTTCATAATTATTCATACCCTAGGGGTACCCATTCCAATTTCTTATCAAATAACCACAAATACATATTATTTTCTTCAAATAACCATCTGAAATATTTTTTTGCAAAAGTCTATAGTCTTTTTTTTTTTTTTTGGCTTCTTTGGGGTCTAGTCCATGTGTCCTCTGGAAAACCTCCAGGCTGAGTCAGGTTGCATGGTCTTTGAGCCATCCTGTAAGTCTTCAGCTTTCCAACCCCTTTATTATTGGTTTCTTGCCATGACTTTGAATTTGTTGCTTAGGACCATTCATATGAATGTTATTGAAATAGAATAACCGATCTACCCACACTTTTTAATCCCTGATTTAGCACTAAAGTGATTCTTTCCTGAGCACCAGATTTTAGACACTTGGGAAAAAGCTTCCATGAGCATAACTAAAAGTGCAAGATGTTTCCTTGAATTGCCAAATAAGTATACTGAGAGGATTACAATAACACACAGATCACAACCAAAGTCGGAATGGATACCACTGACCAGCAAGAGACGAAGGTGCCAATGAGCAAATACTGCATAGAGGATATCATTCCAGACACTTCCCAATACAGACTCCAGTTTTACAGTCAGACCCACCGAGAGACCTCTCATAAGTTCCTGAACTCATTTAAACCAGAATGTTAACTTATGGACCATAATTATATAAGTTGAAGAGAGAAAATTAGAATTTACCAGTGATATGGACTTTCTTCAATTTGGCAAAAAAAAAAAGAGATAAATCCTTCAATCTAAAGAACAGTGTCCTAATTTTAGCACATGGCATTCACACAGTACTGCCATGGGGGATTATCAGTGCGGGTAGCACTGAGAATCTGTTCAGAATAGGAGGCATTTCGGTGAGCACATTTTTATTAAGATCCTGGATGAAAACTTGCAGAAGTATGCTCGTTAATGTTACCTGGGAAAGCATTAGACATATCAACAGGACGAAGTTCAGAAGCATACGGCCATGTTAGTCAAGAAGTAGTTCAAGGACAATCATAATGAATGATCTTGAGAGGAAAATTCGACGACCTGAAAAGAATCCCTGGAGAAATATGTCTGGGAAGTTGAAGACTCACAAAATGGCCCAAAGACCATGCAACCTTACACAGCCTTGATGTTCTCCAGAGGACGCATTGGTCAAAACCCATGGAAGATATGAATGATGGTTCTGGTCATTTGCAAGAAATATTTTAGGTGGAAATTTAAATAAATAATTATAATCGAGATGATTAGATAAGAAGTTAGATTTGGCACCCCTATAGGGTATGAATAATTATGAACATGGTGTTTTTAGTAAATCTGTCAACAAAATACCCCTAGAATACCACATTTCTCAAAATTTCAAATTTTCCTAATTGTTCAATTGTTAGTACATACTTATCAACAGAAAGTTTGACGAAACGCATTCAGTTAGGAGCACGACTCAAAAAACTTAAAAAACGATAGGGGTATGAACAATTTTGCGGACAACTGTATGTTTCATACATAATCATGTACATTAAATCAAGGTTATGATGATGAATCTCGAATCTTTCAACTTTGCTTTCATCCAAAAATGAAAATATTATGAATGAATAAAAAATGAATAATATATGAAATCTGACGCATTTATACCATGGAAACTTCGATCCGCAAACTAGCTCTGTAGTACTATACCAATCATGCCGAGCCCCACGTCTTCCCCACTATATACTGTATAAACACAACACAAAAAGAAAGTTCCTCCTATTCCATCATATTTGATCGATTATACCATGGCAAAGAAGTAACAAAGAAATTATGTACACAGCGCATTTGAACATTATAATGGAAAATGCGTTATATAAATACATTATTATTATTCAGATATAAATAATTTTTGAACCAGGAGGAATTTAAAAAATCTTATTACATGTCCATGTAGGGAATTTAATTAGCCACAATGGAAGCGAACTTTTAGGAAAAATCATCAAGTCATGCTTTAGTGAGCAATGGTTGAATACAAAAATGACATTTTTTGAAGTTCGCAAGCGTAAAATGGCAACTTTGATTCAATGATAACTGACCCATTTTCAGATTTTAAACATTTTACACGTCAGAATGTATGCAAAACGTGCTTCCCAATATACGGAAACTAAATTTGCGTCAAATCCCACGGTTGAGTGAGCATGCAGCAAAAATTGACCAAACTGCCATTTTTACTTCTTTGCCATGGTATAATCGATCAAATGTGAGGGAATTCCTGTTTTGAAAGTGTATGCCACCAATATCCATTCATTGAAGGTTGAAAGAACCCATCAAACAACCAAAAAAATAGGCCATTTTAGAAATACGAAAATGCATTGCAGTAATTTTATGCACTAGAAAGCATCACGATAACATTTTTGGGTTTTTATCTAGATTCTTTGGGCACATGTCAATGATCCTATGGCATTTATTTACAAATTCATGCTTCAATGAGCACGTGAGACTGGAAAAGCCCTTTTCTCACGTCTGGACTAAAATTCAAATTCTTACTTTGATTTATTTTCACAAAAATCCCAACGTTTCACGCCTCAGTGGGCACAAGATACAAGAAAATCATGCAAATTAGAAGAAAGTTTCGGGCTTCGTCATGGTTCAGTGACTTTTCGAATACATAATATGAATAAAGATCATGTTAGTTAGAGACCAGTTGAAGCTATGTGCAAAGTTTCATAAAATAATTCACAGGCAAATGGACAAAAACTGACAATTAAAATATGCCAAATTTCACTTTTGTTAAACTTTTGTTTAATAAACCACCGTACATAAAGTCAATGGAGGAGGAAATCAATACCTGACAAATGTAAAATTCGGCCAATTTCATTGTTGATTATTGTTAATTCTACTAAGAGCTATGTCCCGAAACTTTACACACAGCTTCAACTGGTCTTTAACTAAAATGATCTTGATTCAAATTACGTATTCAAAAAGTGACGAAGCCCGAAACTTTCTTCTCATTTGCACGATTGTCTTGCATCTTGTGCCCACTGAGGCGTGAAACATCGGGATTTTTGTGAAAATAAAATCAAAAGTACTCCCAAAGAGAATTAAAAATAATATCGTTTTATTTACCCAGGGTAGCCCACTTCAGTTCTGACAACTGTTCTTCCAGCGGGCCCTGCATGATGTTATTATTACCCTCAAGCTCCTTGTTAAAAAGGCAACTTTAGGTACCATTTTTGTAAATCTTTGGTATGACTCGGCCGGGTTTCGAACTCACGACCTCCCGTTCATGAAAGCAAGAAAGGCTACCTTTTTACGAGCGCTCTAACCGATTGCGCTATCATGTCCGGTCAATTGTTATGTTCAATCAAATTAAGAATTCGAATTTTAGTCGAGACGTGAGAAAAGGGCTTTTCCCGTCTCACGTGCTCACTGAAGCATGAATTTGTAAATAAATGCTATAGGATCATTGACACATGCCCGAAGAATATCAATACAACTCAAAAACTGTTATTGAGATGCTTTCTATTGCATAAAATTACTGCAATGCATTTTTTTTTTGGTTGTTTGATAAGTTCATTCAACCGTGAATGAATGGATATCGGTTGCATAAATTTCCAAAACAGGAATTACATCATATTTGATCGATTATACCATGGCAAAGAAGTAAAAATGGCAGTTTGGGCAATTTTTGCTGCATGCTCACTCAACCGTGAAATTTGACGCAAATTTTGCTTCCGTATATTGGGAAGCACGTTTTGCATACATTCTGACGTGTAAAATGTTTATATCTGAAAATGGGTCAGTTATCATTGAATCAAAGTTGCCATTTTAGGTTTGCGAACTTCAAATAATGACTTTCTTGCATTCAACCATTGCTCACTGAAGCATGACTTGATGAATTTTCCTAAAATTCGCTCCCATTGTGGCTAATTAAATTCCCTACATGGACATGTAATTAGATTTTTTAAAATTCTCCTGGTTAAAAAATTATTGATATCTGAAATAGGGGGAATTTTCTTTTTGTGTTGTGTTTATATATACAGTGCGTCCCAAAAAGAACTATACACTCATGAAAGGGCTGCCAAATAAAAAGTATATGATTTTAGGTAATGAAATACATGTATGGAAAGCTCATTATCCCAAATTTCATATGACATCAAAAAGTCCGAAAATAAGTCATGCATGAATGAGCAGGGTTCACTTTTGTAATGGGTATGGAAATTAGGGTGAGCAGGAATTGCCCTACCAATTGGTATGAGGAAAGTCATTTGGAGCTTAGGGAATTGAGGATGATATGCAGAATTACTGATCAGTTATGATGAGTTGGGGTTTGCTAAGTGAAATTTGTTGAATTGGGGATTAAATTTTCATGCATGAGTGAACAGGAATATATATTTCCTATTGTTGCATTGTAACTTTCCAAGGTATATTTAATAAGGTCCTTCAGGGGTCTGTTTAATCTTTCTCTCTCTTCCTTTTCTCTCCTCCCCCCCCCCCTTTTTTTCTCTCTCTCTCTCGCTCTCTTTCTTTGTCTTCCTCCCTCTCTCCCTCTCTCTTCTTTCTTTCTCTCCCTGTCTCCCTCCCTCTTTCTCTATCTATCTCTCTCTTTTTGCATGGGTGTGTTTTGACCATTCATATTCATTGGTTTCTACTCCAAATATCCTGACTACCTCCTGGCATCACGGTCTTTTCACATTTACCCAAATTGGGTTGGTTGATGACAATTTATCAATCTATCAATCAATCAGTCACATAAATCAGACTATCAACACCCAGCTAGCAATCATTTAATCAACAGTGTACCAGTCTCCAAATGTTTCAACCAATCAATCAAGCATTACATCATCTTCATACAGTTATTTCAATCACCATGTCTTACTGTTATCCAATAATTCAATCAGCTCAAATGATCAACCAACTAACTATCCAGTCATTTTAGCAATTTTGAATTTTGTAAAGGAATATGACAGTGTAACACTAATTTGTGAAATTAACATGTCAGCCTTTACTCTAACTCTCTCATTCTTTATTTTGTAATGTGCTAATTCGATGCTACAGTGCTGTTATTCTTTTTCTTCTTCTTCTTTTTGTTTTTTTTTTTTTGTGGGGGGGGGGCGGGGCGGGGTTAAACATCAGTGACTTTGAATAATCTCTTCAATGGATAGTAAAGAATCATAATATTCCTGCCCCACATTCAATTACTGTAAGATTATCTAAACTTCTCATTGAATAATTTAATATCCAGGTGGGATTATGTAAATTGAATACTCTAAAAAATGTTTGTTGAAAAACAAAAAGAACGTCAGTGATGTTAGACATTCAGACTAATCCAAAAGATCATGAAAACGATCATCAAAACTGATCAAAAATCTTACCCTGCATCTCACCGGTTCTGCACCCCATCCTGACTACCTCTAACACACCACTGAATAAACCTTGGAAAATTACAATGCAACAATAGGAAATATATATTCCTGTTCACTCGTGCATGAAAATATAATCCCCAATTCAACAAATTTCACTTAGCAAACCCCAACTCATCATAACTGATCAGTAATTCTGCATATCATCCTCAATTCCATAAGCTCCAAATGACTTTCCTCATACATATTGGTAGGGGCAATTCCTGCGCACCCTAATTTCCATACCCTTTACAAAAGTGAACACTGCTCATTCATGCATGACTTATTTTCAGATTTTTTGATGTCATATGAAATTTGGGATAATGAGCTTTCCATACATGTAATTGTCATTACCTAAAATCATATACTTTTTATTTAGCAGCCTTTTCAAAAGTGTATAGTTCTTTTTGGGACGCACTGTATATATATATTTATATATTTTTCATCTTTATTTTCACAGTGTCAGTGTTTGTTGAAATATACAATACTGTGTCACTGATTTTTCTAAAATAATGTGCTTTATTGGTATATATGATGTTTTATTTGAAAGTTTGGCTTTTTTCCCCATACTTAGTTTAGAAAGAATATTTAGACAAAGACACTATGTTGGGTAAATGGTGCGAACCTCGCACATAATGCAGAATATAATGACAATATAAAGAACAAAGCGTCGGAACAAATAAAACATATGAATAAATGTAGCAACATGAGGAAAGAGCAAAATTTATATTGTTTTGTTTGCGAGCGCGAAGCGCGAGCAGAAATTTTGCCTTATAATTACATTTAGGATTGTATCAGAAATACATGTATATTTTGCCTCTTCTCTAGCTTCACTAGCTAATCACTTAATTAAAATATATTAAGCTTTGAAAATCGAGGGGGGGGGGAACGATCCCCCCCAAAAAAAATCGAGGGGGACACGTCCTCCCGTCCCCCCCCCCCCCCCCCCCCCCGGGATCGCCGCCAATGATTAGCATAATATAATTAAAACAAAATATTTTTCAAAAAATTAACTATGCAGTTACGGAGATTAGGATGCAACAGGAGACGTGCGTGCCAATATTTAGCGGTATCGCGCTGTCAACGGCCGAGATCTGAAGACCTGGGAACCCCAGTACCGGACGCAGTCATACAATGAAAGTATCGGGCCCATGCGTAAACATAATAGAGCCGCTTTTGTCCCAAGACAATTAGGCCCGAGAAATGCATTCAATTCAATATTTTGGATCCGCCAATGGGAGTCCCCCCCCCCCGGCTGTAAGATCTCCCAAAATACCCCAGCCTAGTTAGGGTTAAGTGATGTGTCAATGTACTGCCTATGCATGTGACGTTGGAAAGCACAAATGCAGCTGGGGGAGGGGGGCAAACAATTAGTGATTTAGGTGTAATTAGCTCGTGTGGAGCTAGTCCTAGATATGTGGCAAAATAGGCAGATACATTAATTTATGTAGTAAATAAAGATTTCTATGCTATCTTTTATAATAGATGGGTATCTACATCGATTGTATGTAAGGATGTCCAAATGGTCCATGGAAAGTGGTAATTTTGAACCTAAATTCCATTACCGGGGAATGTTCTTTTACATTGACGAATGCCATACATGTCACATGACGAGTACAGTGACAGGTGATGAATCCCATCGAATCAAGGTATGTTTCAACATTCAATTGAATGTACATGTACAATATATTACAATTTATCTGTATCGTTGCCCTTATCATGACAATATGGGGCATGCGAACTGTTTGCAAAGGATGCGTAAATTTGGAAGTTCAGCAGTCATATTTCATGTGGCAATAGCTCGCCAAATGTTTGCACACATTTGGAATTGTCGCCAATTGTTCGCGGGCGTCGTAGCCGGAAATTTTTTTCTAATGAAAAATTTCTTGCAAATGTATCGAGAATTCCGGTTTTGTTTTATCAAGGAGATTTAAAGTATGGAGTGACAACGAAATGCAAATTAATTCATGACTCTTCCAATTTGTAAAGAAGGACAAAATAATACACAGGTGCACTGTAGCCTTTGGTAGCGACCAGTGATGCCGCTAGTTTCATAGGAAAACTGAAAAGTAATTTGTATTGTAAATAAATCATTGGGAATATTTTCTATTTTATTTGATCACAGGATATTAAACACATGACGGAATATCTATCAAAGCCTTATTGGGCGAAATATTGTATGATAATAGTTGTAAAATATGAAATACCTAAGAATTCGACAATTTAAAAAATATTTTACACATTTCCACAAACATCCACAGTACAAAAATTTAAAATTACTTTGTTGGAATATATTCATTTGCGATGTTATGTGTCACACATGCGGCCACATGCGGCCAGTCGAGTAATTTCAAGTCATATTTCAAGAAATATTGCTACATTCATTTCTGCTTTCCCCTGTGAAAGTGAGCGATATGTCTGCTCATATTATCCGACCAGAGGCAGCGATAAGTAATTATCATTACAAAAGCATATTTCGTTGTGTAACTGGCCAGTAAGTCTGTAGTTAGGCAGAAATCTTTTTTTTTTTCTACAATCTGCGAGAAAATTCCAATGGAACTCGTGTCTGGCATAATTTATTCCTGCGGCATCACACTCACTCACTCATTCAATCCCTTGACTCTTCCGGAGTCGTTGGGGGGATTTGAGAGCCGAAGAAGCACTTTTTTCCTCCATTACTTCCTGTCAGTTGTAGTCAATTCAAATTCAAATTCAAATTTTATTTCGTCCAAAATCATATGCAATAAAAATGGAAATTTGACATGGGATTTTCACATAAGATACAGCAAAAGAACATCAAATAGGTTTATAAAATTGGTACATTAATAACAAAATGAATACATGCATAGAAACAGGTCAACATAGAAATATCAAGTGAAATAGAATCGAAGGAAAGAAAGAAAGAAAAAGGAAATAAGAATAGATGCGAAAAAGAACAGGAAAATAAACTGGCATGCTACAACGACTGAAACGAAAAGAGAGGTAAAAGCAAGAAAGTGGGGATTTCAAGAGTTCCGTCGACGCGGACACGAGCGAGGCCCCAGATCCAGAAAGCGGAAGCCCGACACAAGTGGTTATGGCAGCGATGGCGGCCCTCTAAGGCGAGACGCCCGCAGCCCTCCCCAACCCCAGCTCCAGCTGACAGGCCGAAAACACCGAGCAGTGATAAATATGTCAATTCAGCCCGTCAGCCGGAACCTGAGGCGAGCAGAGCCCCGAGCACCAAGCGCGAAGATGTCACCATCACCATCACAACCTGTATGCAAAGGCCTCCACTCCCTACATCCAGAGCCCCGCCCAATGCCCGCGCCGCCGAGGCTCAAAAAAAGCCCCTCTGTATTGCTCGAATGAACAGTATCAGAGGCTCATTTGCATGATACTGCCAGTGAGCCCACGCCACTGTGCAAGCCGAAAATGCTAAACAATGTTGGACCAGGTAGCATTTTATGATTAAAAATTCTTTAAAAAGGTATACAATATAAGACAATCAATATTAAATTTGTACGACTGTGAAAGTATGGCATATCAGGTATAAAATTATGTTACGGAGCTCTAGACAGCATTCACAGAATTATTATGTTGTAGTGCATTGTACAATTTTTAATAAAAACAGTTCCCATTACATCGGGGCAAGATTTGTTTTATGTATAAATTAGTACCCATATATAAGTAACCAGGCGTTATCGTGTAAGAGGAGAAACACATTAAAGAGTAATCAATTTCATTACTATAATTATGAGGCTGGACAAAGATACGGCCGAGCAGTGCATATCATCTATTAGAATCTTAAAGCTCATACAATCCTCAATAATCAATTTTAAGATAAATACATACAGCTGTGAAAGCATTAAAGTTGATCCTTCAATACTTCAGTATTTCAGTGGTTCAATACCTCGACAGCAGTTCTTGCATTGTCATATCAGTCCATGTCTTTACATTTTCCATCCAGCTTGTCCTTTGACGTCCTCTTCTGCGTCCACCTTCAACTGTGCCTTGAAGAGTGGTTTTTGACAGGCTGTTGTGTCGGGTGAGGTGACCAAACCATACTAGCTTACGTCGCTTGACGGTTGCGAGTAGAGGTTGTTGGGCGCCCGCTAGGTTTCTGACTGTGGTTTTTACATATTCGTTGGTTTTGTGCTCTCTGTAGGAGATGCCAAGTTCAAACGCCTGTATTCTTCGTTCGGTCTCCTTCTGAAGTGTCCATGCCTCACAACCATAAAGAAAGATGGAGACAACAAGGGCTTTGTACAGCTTGAACTTGACGGGAAAACTGATATTCCTCTTCCAGATCCTTGTTAGTCTTGCCATAGCTGCAGTGGCTGTAGCAATCCTGATGCGAATCTCTGCTGTGCAGGTGCCATCTTTCGATAGTGTTGCTCCTAAATATTTGAAGCTGGTAAATTCTTGCAAGGATTCTCCATTCATGGTGATGTTGACATTAATGTTCTTAGTGCTGTTTACCATGACCTTTGACTTTTCTGTGCTGACTTCCATACCATATGCCCTGGCCCTCGAGTCAAGTCTGGTGGTGAGATCTTGCAAATCCTCCTTGCTACTGGCCATCATGTCAATGTCATCTGCAAAGCGAAGATTGCAGACAGGCCTTCCACCAATGGATATAGAAGTCTGCATATTCTCGAGGGTCTCCAACATAATTTGCTCCAGAACGAGATTGAAAAGAACAGGGGAAAGGAGGCACCCCTGCCTTACACCAACAGTTGTTGGGAAGAACTCTCCTGCCTTGTTGTTTAAAAGCACTGAGCTGCTTGAGTGTTCATAAAGGGCTTGGATGACTTGAACTAGCCCCTCGTCGATGTTGAATCCTCTGAGGACTTGCCAGAGACCATCATGCCAAACTCTGTCGAAGGCTTTCTTGAAGTCAATGAAATTATGGAACAGGTCCTTCTGATGTTGTAGGTGTTTTTCAATGAGGACCCTACAGTTGAAAATTTGTTCCACAGTGCTACGACCAACCCTAAAGCCAGCTTGCTCTTCTGAAAGTAGTTCCTCTGCCTTGGATTTCAGTCGGTTGAGGATAACACGGAGCATGACCTTGCTGGGATGGCTAATAAGGCTTATAGTTCTGTAATTTTGGCATTGTTTTAGATTTTAGGAAGCGGAATCACCAGTGACTGTGTCCACTCCTTTGGCCATTTCTTCTGTTTCCAGATTGTTTGGCATCACAGTCCCTTCAAGTGAGTTAACTACGGTGTTTCTCCATGTGTTTGAAGTTCCTTGGTTTTATTAACAATTTTTTTTTTAACATGTCATAAAAGCTTTCTCGCAATTTTGTGAATCACAATTATCTGAATGTCTTGCACAAGCAGCGAGGTTAATTTGCATGATAATTTCTCCTGTTTCTTGGAACATTCCAGTTGTTTGCCGTTAGTCGCATGTTCTTTGTGTATGTGGACTGCCATAGGTCAGGGACGGTACACATGATATCTGCGCATACGTTGTTCAAGGATAGTTTCTGACACCATTGTCACAGAATTTTGTTTTTTGTTGCAAATTTGGCTTCTGTTATTTTGTTTTTCGATATTTACATGCTTTGAAAATCGTTCGTCCTCCTTTAGGGTTTTTACCCATGCTATTTTCATTTCAAGATTTCCTTTTGGCCATGTTAGGTCACCGATGTCCAAATTTTGCGATTCTTACGATTTTGCGTGTCATCCTTGCGCAGGGGCCATGTTAATCTATTAGGAATTTCTTATTTCCATTTTCTCAGTTCATAATTATGTTTATCTTTGCTGTGAAATCAAATAGATAATTGATTAAGTACATAATGCCTGAGTGTACTCATGCTCATTAGTATACATCTATTTTTCTTCTCATGGATGTAAGAATGAAAACAAGAGAAAGCACGAGATGGTCTAAATAGACTGACTTGGAGGGGATATGTTGTGGTACCCGAGAAGGCATTATCTAGAAAAGTTCCTTTTTGATTATTGCCGTAGAGCTTAACGAAATGGCACATTGAATGATGTACTTATATCAAAGTATTTGAGGCACTACATTGACCATTCGTGATTTGTGTGTATAATTCCTTTTGTACGGAATCATTTTGTGTGTAGGCAGAAGATAAGAGTGGTATCTCACTTCGCGGAGACGTCTCCGCGATATCGGAGACGTCTCAAATACTTTTTATCCGTCGCGGAGATGAAATCTATTCTGTCGCGGAGACGTCTCCACGAAGTGAGATACCACCGTAAGTGAAATTGTCTTGACCACTTTTATTTGTTTTTCTTTATTAAACTGTAGGTAACGATATCCCGCATTGTCCCTGATGGTGCTCCAGAGAATCGTGCAAAGAAGGTTGCAATAGACGGAAACGTGAGTATGATATAGATAATACTAGAAATATTCATGTAGCTACATGCTACATGGTGTACCTGAAAGACTTTCATGCGTTCACATACACACATTTATATTTTTAACGACATTCAAGTCTGGTATTTTTTCATTTGGATAATATACCTTCTGTTGTAAGACACTTCATAAATAAACGTAGTCCAATAGCCTGTATACATGTTTTAATACACTTTTCCTTAGTCTTCGATTAGACTTCAATTAAAAAAAAAATGCTTTGGATTGATTTTTACAGTTCATATCCTATGTAAAGGATACACTGGAGGAAGTCAGGGATACCTGGGCAAGACGATTATCTTTCTGCATGGGAAAATCTTGTGAGACACCTGATTGCAAGGGAGTCATTCAGCTAGAGTCGTTGCTTCAATGCAAAGATGCAGCCCCTTGTGACCATTGCGGTGGTTCTATGCATGCTGGGAGGGTGAAACAAGTTTTCAGTAAGCAAAAATTATACACATTTTCAAAGCTTGAAAGGGATAGGTAGAAATATTGTACTAAAGAGAAAGAAAATATTTGAAGAGTCGAGCAAACTGGTCAAATATTTTTTTTTCGTCAGTGAGTAACAACATCTTCTTGGACTTTAGGACTCCAGATGTTCCCATCATCTCTCATCCATAGTTAGCATATGAGAGATGGCAACTACACCATTTCGATACACTAAAGCCTGAATTGCCCTAATGTCTGACCAAGCCAATAACCGTCCAGTCTGCCTCCGATTCAAACATTGAAAACAGCGGCAACTCTGCCTCCAACTGTTTGTAGAACCGTAAAGATGTTTATTTTGCTTTTTTTTTTGACAACTACCCCTTAGACAATTACTTACTTACGCCTATCGCCCCTCCTGGATTAGTCTAGTTCTGGACTCTTGACAAGCTTTAGTTAATAACCCGCTACAACCAACCCGCAGGTCCGCGTAAAACGCGCTTATTTATCGAGCTCTCTTTTTGCCAAATTGTGCGTGACCTCTACTTGACCCCGGAAAATTACTTTTGAAGATCAGTGCAAGCTTTACTTCGGAAAGTAATATCTCGCTTAAAATTTCATGAAATTTCTTGGAGTTTTCAATTACACTTCAGTAAAGGCCTGAATTTCAATAATATCAAAACATTATTTTGACTCTGATTGATTTTTATTTTGTAATTTAATGTTCATTTTAGGTTAATATTTTGGACATTTTTACGTTGTTTTACAAATTTCTATCGACCTAAAATTTTGACTTTTTATGAAAAGGCCCAAATGAAAAAAAACATGATGTGAAGCGGTTACTCTCGCTCTCTTGAAAAAACCTAACATCATAAAAAAACTTATTACTAATCGGGTCAGCAGCCAGCACAATGTGCGTGGCTGTCATAAAAAGCCGGGTCAAGAAATCATCCCCATGCGGAGCAAGCAGCTCAAAGAGGAATCGCGGCTTGTGATTGGTCATCTGCAGCTGTTACGTCACAGATTTACTAGAGTTCTCGTTCCGTATGATACCATCTGCTTGATTTATGTCAATGGGATGTTTATTATTTCTTGTTATGTTAGACGATTATATAATAAATATAGATATTTGTAATTAAATAAACAATTTAACTGGACTTCCTACTATATTTTTTGTTTTTCATGGGGGAATTACTGTTGAAAAACGCTATCTAAAGTTTGGAAATGTTCACTCCCTCATCATTGAAAACGGTGCAAGGTAATGAAATCTTTTGCCAGACTGGTGTGTTTTTATGTGTTAATTTTCACAATAATAAGCAGCACTTATCAGGGGCCGCGGAACCCGGGGGGCTGAAGCCCCTCCCACTTTTTTTCCGGCAACCTGTACCATAACGAAACATGACCATAGATTTGTGATTTGTAGCCTGTTCAGCCCCCCACCCCCCCCCCTACTTTCGGCTCGGCCCCTCCACTTTCAAAAGCGCTCCCAGCCCTGCTTATAAATTACTTGTAATTAATTGGCCTACCAGTTTACAGTGCTGTTCCTATATACGCAAATGTCTAAATGTCGCAGTCCGTCATTATTTGTATGGTAACTTTGATAGTTATTTTTAATTTCACGTCAACTCGGCCGCGGAGCTTCAACCGCCCCACTTTTATTTAGGAAACGTGTACAAAAAAAAAGCAAAACTGACCATACATTTGTGATTTTTAGCCTGTTATTCAATGAAATTCACAACGTTGACAGTAGCGGACGCAGACCTGAGTCACACAATAAACTTACCGTATGGTAACTTTGATAGTTATTTTTAATTTCACGTCAACTCGGCCACGGAGCTTCAACCGCCCCACTTTTATTAGAAACGTGTACAAAAAAAAAGCAAAACTGACCATACATTTGTGATTTTTAGCCTGTTATTTAATGACATTCACAACGTTGACAGTAGCGGACGCAGACCTGAGTCACACAATGAACTTACCGGGCCCACGCGTAAACTAATGAACTTATGTTTACGCAGACCTGAGTCCACAATGAACTTACTTATTATTTGTATGGTAACTTTTATAGTTATTTTTAATTTCACGTCAACTCGGCCGCGGAGCTTCAACCGCCCCCACTTTTATTAGGAAACGTGTACAAAAAAAGCAAAACTGACCATACATTTGTGATTTTTAGCCTGTTATTCAATGAAATTCACAACGTTGACAGTAGCGGACGCAGACCTGAGTCACACAATGAACTTACCGTATGGTAACTTTGATAGTTATTTTAATTTCACGTCAACTCGGCCACGGAGCTTCAACGCCCCCACTTTTATTAGGAAATGTGTAAAAAAAAAAAAAGAGCAAAACTGATCATACATTTGTGATTTTTAGCCTGTTATTCAATGAAATTCACAACGTTGACAGTAGCGGACGCAGACCTGAGTCACACAATGAACGTACCGGGCCCACGCGTAAACATAATGAACTTATGTTTACGCGAGACCTGAGTCACACAATGACTTACTTATTATTTGTATGGTAACTTTGATAGTTATTTTTTAATTTCACGTCAACTCGGCGCGGAGCTTCAACCGCCCCCACTTTTATTAGGAAACGTGTACCAAAAAAAAGCAAAACTGACCATACATTTGTGATTTTTAGCCTGTTTAGGCCCCCCCCCACCATCACTTTCGGCTCGTAGACTATTTTTCAAAACACTCGCGGCCACTGAGTCAAGTTGGTATGTCAATTAACCACGACTGCACTCGTACGGTTTTATCACGATCATCAGAGGCTCACACACTGAAGCATTAAAGATGATAATTTAAACTTCTCTTATTCTCGTAAATCCGAGACCTTAAACTTTGCGTATAAGATTCATTTATAAAATCATATCGAAATATCTATAAAAAGCTGTTATACCTAATGCTGCAGTCACAAGACACTTGCGTTTAGTTACGTTTTTGTTGTTTTATCCTTATTTCATCTTCTATTCATCATATGTCTTATGTATTCTTTGTTTTATTGGGTGAACGAAATTATCACTATATTTGCACTGCTGACTATTACAGGCATCCGTGGGGATCAGCAGAAAAGAAAGTAATTTTTGGACGCAACGAACGTAACTCAACGAAATTATCTGTAAATTATAATGAAACCATAATTCCTCGACGAACTAGATGTAGTTTACTTGGGTCTTTGATTTGGCATGACTTTGCTCAATTGCGCTTGATTCGTTCAAGGATCCGCCCCTCCCCCCCCCCCCGAAAAAAAAAAAAAAAAAAAAAAAAAAAAGAGAAAGAATATTACTCCCGGAAAATAAAGAAATCACAGTCATAAGTAGGTCAACAGTGCACTCGAACTGTAACGAGGTTGATTGGCACCAAGCTAACATATATCCAGATATCTTATAGGTTTTAATTCAAGTGCAGGATCCAGGCGGGGCTCGTTGGGGGCAGTGTATGCACCCCAGTAATACCCACAGTCATGGTCTAAACGAATTTGGACTAACCCCTTTTGGTCTCATCCAATTTGGTCTAATTCATTTTCATCTACAACCAGTTTTCTAGTTCCCCTTTGGTCCAATTACCGATTCAACTATTTAATACTTTGTCTCATTCCCGTTTCGTCTAATGTTCATTTCTTTATTAAGCTTTGTTTCTTCTCCGTCTCTTTACACAAGTCTTCTTCGGCCTCTCTCATCCTATTCTCTTCAAATTTTCTTCCCACTCAACTTGTATAGAGCTGGATACACTTTCTTTGTTACTGGGTGCGGGTATAATGAAAAGATCGTCCCTAAATAACAAAAGAAATGAATGCATGTCTATGCTCCTTCTCACTATATCTCACTTTATCCAAACTACAATCTTTTTTTGTTTATGGTAATTCACACATTACATGGCACACATTTTGGAAATTAAATTGCTTTCCACATAAGGTACACTACTTAAGTCAATTAAGATATTCTGTTATGTAATATTTCAGGCAATTTATCAAGCCTGTCGTCTGACACAGAGACTGTTGCAATTTCAACACAATAGACTTTTTTTTTTACCAAAGATGTGCTTTAATTCACTTATCTTGTTCAATTACAATACATAACACTGTGAATAGATACAGTCTACTCCTGTTATAACGAAGTGCTGGAGACAAAGCATAATCAGGCCCATATCAATGCAGGATTTGCACCCGGGAGGGGGGGGAGGAGGCAACGTGATTTGATTTTGGTGCCCCAGTTTGTTGATCGAGAATCGTACACCCAATTTTTTCCTGTTACACCGGGCGACCAAAAAGATACACTCAATTTTTTTCACGACACGCTGCCTGTCAAATAAGGAAGGGGGGGGGGAAGGGTAGACGTTGAATTTTTTTTTTGGCCTTTGGTCGTTCGTAAGGTATATATCAGATATGCTTTGGGGTCAATTGAGTATAAACAATTTTTAAGGTCATTTTCGGGGACCCTGGCACCCCCCCCCCCCATGTTTGACATTTAGTCCAAGAGAAATGACTCTTTGAATAAAATCAATAATGAGAGTATACTGTATCAACTTCAAATTGCAGCTATAATGAATTGAAGTACATGGACAAGTAAACAAGATTAGGAGTTCTATAGTAAAACAATGGCATTCTATTATATACATGTAGGTTAAGACTTAATTATTGAAATCTGCTACATTTTTGCAGTTAAGATCATCCTTTGTACACTTTTCATTAACCTAGAAATGAATCTAATGAAGGGGCCAATGAAAACCCTTTGATTAATTATTTTTAAAAGCACTATATACATGTAAAGACCATTATTATCATTTTATCTACATTTGCATGCCAAGGTCCCTCTTGAATAAAACTTGGATTGTACACATTTCCAGCTGGTGTTTTAGTTTTGGTAAATCTAAAATATCTCAAACTTTCAATTTTCAGTTTTCTTTGAAAGATAACGTCCAAGTGGGGGGTGCACACCAACCTCTATAACTTAAATGCCACTCATTGGCTACATGTTAATATCAGAAAGAATTAAAACCTGGGATATGACCCCCCCCCCCCCCCCCCCCCCTCATCCCCCTGTTTCAAAATCCTGAATCCACCACTGGAACATACAATATGTATATCACTTAAAAATCAATTCTACAAATCATTATAAATGTCAACATGTATATAATATTACATTTTTTTTATAAACTGGAAAATATGAAATAAAATAATAATCATTAGAAGGCTGATTTTAAGGGAAATATTATCCTGGAGTCCCTAGATCCCTTCAAGAAGTAATGTAAATTTGTACAAAGATTCAAAGATTTGTTTTTGTTTTTGTTATTTTTTAAATTTTCATATTCTTGCAACACACTTGTTTTTCGTGCAAAAACAACCCCTCATGGTGCTGAGATACTTAACAGGTAATTATTACTGCTGGTTTAAAAAAAAGAATAAATAAAAATAAATAGACAATTTTTTATAATTATTTTGAAAATCTACAAACTTTGTTTACATGGTCTATGAGATGGTTGCCTACATACATACATACACCATATATCCCCCCCCCCCTTCATAACAAAGAAGATAATGTTCCTTCTTTTGGATGACAAGAGATTTTGATAATTGCAGCTCCTCTTAGTCATAGCTGTTTGTTTGAGCCAGGAAGAGATTAAATAATGGTACATGTCTGTTTGGTGTAGGTTAGCTCTACCATCCGAAACACCTTCCCATGGTCTAGGATGATATCTCTGCTTGGGATGATTTTTTTTTTCTCTTGCGTTAAGAAGTACCTTGGAGAATTTTCTGCAAGGAAGTACCAAGAAGAATTAATAGGTGAGTAGCTTCCTTCTGCTTGAGGCGCGAAAAAGGAGAGTAGTCAGAAGGAAATGAAGTTCCTAGACTAGAGGGACAAATTGTCGGCTGGCTTGAGACTGAAGATGAAGAAGATCAGTTTTTCCTTATCATTGATTTTGCATCCATAGCCTCATCAGATCAGGTGTTGTATCCCTCCTCCTACCTTCACTGTATCATGGATTTCCGTAAATGTTGTATGGTTGTCATAGTGTTGCAGCACACAGACTGTTATCCAAGTTGACTTCCAAACAATGGAGTCTCAACATGTGCATGTTCCTTGGTTTAGTAACTGGAAAAATCTGCAACAAATAAAAAATAAACATTTAGAAGCGAATCCCTACTTCAAAATATGTGCTCATTTTCTGTGCACCAGCTTAAATGTAATGCGGACTGGGTGTCCGGATTAATAAACAAAAATAAAGCCCATTTTTATCTGAGGATCAAGTAAAAAATATTGGTTGAATATAGTGCTTTTCAGCATCCATCTAAATTTTCTATAATTTCTTCTAACATTTTGTGCTAAAAAAAAAAAAAAAAAAAGACATTGCTTGTAGACCTAATTCATTTCAAATAAATGTTTAAGACATCCAACCTGTCCAAAACCTGAACAAATATCGATGATATTATAAAAGGCATTCAACATAAATTGTTGCCTTTCATCCAGTGATTAAAAAATAAATAAAAAAAATAAATAAAAAAAAAAAAAAAAAAAAAAAATGCTTCACTTTCGTTGAGTGTCTGGACACCCTCCCCCCCCCCAATCCTACTAAGCAATGTCTTTGTTGTATTTTAAGTACAAAATTTTAGAAAATGTTGACGATGATACGAGGTATCCAAGAACATATATTTTTTGGGCTTAATGATCCTGAGACAAAAAAAAAACAACAACAAACAAATAAACAAAAAAAAAGTAAGAACAAAACAAACAAAACAGGCTTCATTTATTTTAAATGTCCAGGTCGACACCCAACCCCCATAATAACATTCCATTAGCCATTTTACATGCAGGACTCTTCCCTCTTTTACAATCCAAAAAATAGGCCTAGATCTAGATAGATCTTGACTAGACTAAATCTAGGCCTAGATCTAGATCTAACCAGTTAGACTGAGTCTAACGTTAGATCTAGATCTAGGACTAGATATTCTAATCTAGATCTAAGTTAGAATCTAGACTAAAGCCTCTGTTTAATTGCAT
Source organism: Paracentrotus lividus (assembly GCA_940671915.1). Lineage (NCBI taxonomy): Eukaryota > Metazoa > Echinodermata > Echinoidea > Camarodonta > Echinidae > Paracentrotus > Paracentrotus lividus. The sequence continues at coordinate 15,950 of CALNVZ010002460.1, read as the reverse complement.
ATCAAATAAAGATCTAGATTCTAGACTCTATAGAAATCTAGAGGCCAACTTTGTTGTTATGACTCTCGAGTACGAGTCTGGAGTCCATGCAACTTCATTCAAGGTCAAACAACATTGCTTTGAGAAACAACCGACTCAGTCCAACATGATTTGAAGTACATGAGACCGAACTGTAAATCGAACGACATACCGGCAATCACCCCCAAGCGGTGTTAAAAATTAGATTTTTCCTGTCTTTTTAGCAAAATATCGTGTTTTCTTGTACAATAGAAGAAAAATACAAAACTTTATTCCCAAATTAATCTTAGTTGTCTTCAAAAGGCCCCTTAGTTTTTCGTAGCAATGGAAGCGCAAATTTGAGTTCTATCAAAAAATGTTTATGTCGTATGACGACGATTACTAATCGGGTCAGCAGCCAGCAACTTTTCGAACGTTGGAAAAACGAACAAAAAGAGGCGTACACTCAACAAATATTTCATTAAAATGGCATTTAAAACCTTTTTTAGAAACTTAAATAACCAGCACATCTACTCACCCCAACATTTTGACAACTGGACATCGTTATTTTCCGCTGCGATCGATTAGAATATGTGCGAAATTGCTCTCGCAGGTCGCGAGAGGGCCTGAGTGCGCTTATTGCGGTGACCTAGATCTCGATAAAAATCGCGGTTTTGCTCTGATTTGGGCCTGGCTGCGGATTGGCTGGATAGATGGCGCGTTTTCCCACTCATCCACTCTCCCCACACCACAATCATTTTCTTCACTCATTCACCTACCACCACAGGTGAATGAGTGAAGAAAATAATTGTGTGGGGAGAGTGGATGAGAGGGAAAACGCGCCATCTAGCGTGTTATTAACTAAAGCTTGTCAAGAGTCCAGAACTAGACTACTCCTGGATCGACATAGGCCGTCAACAAAATTCCTCCAGGCAGAGCAGTCCTGAGCCAGCGTCTCTAGTTCTCTCCATGAGCGGCCCATCCTTTTAGCATCTGCCTCCATGTCTTTGCGCCATGAGTTTCGAGGCCTTCCCAGCTTCCTTTTCCCTTGAGGTTCCATGTCAATGCTTGTCTGGTTATGTTAGGCATCGGTTTTCTTAAGGTGTGGCCTATCCACCTCCATCGTCTCTGTAAGAGGTCCGTCTCAACGAGTTGTTGGTGTGCAAGCTCCCACAAGTCTTGTTTACTGATAACATCAGGCCAGAGGATCTTGAGTATACGCCTAAAACATGTATTGATGAAGGTCTGTATTTTCCTAATACATGTTATAATGGCAACAGTAGTTCTCCAAGTTTCTGCCCCATACAGAAGGACCGGCTTTACGACTGTGTTGAAGATACGTAGTTTAATGTTCTTAGGCAGTTTCGTGGATCGCCATATGTTGTTTAGCTGCGTGATGGAATGCTACCTTTCCTTTCCTAATCATTACCCTTACATCTGCATCTGCTTCCCATTATTTATCTACGTTGCTTCCCAGATAGGTAAAGCTATCAACCTCTTCCAGTGATTTATCCTGTACCTTGATGTCGGCTTGGTTTGAGGAGTTGACTCTCAACATCTTGCTCTTCGCTTGTTTAATGTTTAATCCAAGCCGGTCTGACTTTTCCCTAATGATGTCAGTTCTGTCTTGCATCTGTTTGTGAGCATTTGATAGCAGGGCGATGTCATCTGCAAAATCAAGATCATCCAGTTGCTGCCATAGAGTCCCTTGGATTTCATTCCTCCTTTGAGAAGCGGAGGATTTCATTATCCAGTCAATGGCCAGTAAGAATAGAAAGGGTGAGAGGAGACATCCTTATCTAACTCCTTTCTTCACGTTGAATACACCTGTCAGCTGCCCTCCATGAATTAGCCTGCAAGACAATCCCTCATAAGAATTCTTCACAAGATTCGTAATTTTGTCCGGTATCCCATAGTGTCTCATAAGCTTCCAGAGTGTTGGTCGGTTCACGCTATCGAACGCCTTTTCGTAATAAATGAAGTTTACATAAAGAGGAGAGTTCCAGTCAAGTGACTACTCCAGGATTATGCGCAGAGTGGCAATTTGATCAGCACATGATCTGCGTGATCGAAATCCTGCTTGTTGATATCTGAGCCGGGGGTCAACGGCATCCGTCATCCTGTTGAAAAGTATTATGTTGAAAGCCTTCCCTGGTGTTGACAGTAATGTTATTCCTTTATAATTTAAACAGTGACATAAGTCTCCTTTCTCCGGAAGTTATATTAGATATCCCTCTTTCCAGTCTGATGGGATCTAAATATTATCAAATAGAAGATGAAGCACGTCCACACTGGCTTCCAAGTTGGCCTTCAGTGCTTCGGCTGGAATGCCATCAGGTCCTGCAGATTTTCCATTCTTCAGCTGCTTTATGGCTTTTCGAATCTCTTCCTTGGACGGAACACTACAGTCAATGTTGAAATCATGGTTAGCAGGTGGGATATCTGGGGAGTCTTGATACACCTTGTAATGTTGTAATGACACATCTATCATCTGTCCTTGTAGGTTGCAACAAATTTACCAAAAATACATGAATTAAAGGAACACCTAATCTGCTGACCCCATAATTTTAAAAAGCACGGGAAATACCTGCCCGAGCTAAGTTTCTGGACCACAAAAAAACAAGCTGCCAGTCCCACCATAAACCATCTTTGGCCTGCATCATCATCAGGCCAGGGTCAAGTGAGATAATGAATTTTGCAAATGGGGAGATGGGTGGAATACGCATACGCAGACCATTACAACGCCACATGTCTCTTGGGGCATTCTGAAAGATTGCACAAAATTATCATTTTGGGTTAACATTACGTTAGGATACTTTAAGTTACAGAGAGTTAGGATAGGTTTCGAACAGCTTCCGAGCTTCTCCCCAAATGACATGGGGCCTTCTACCTTGAAAAATTATGTTGAAAATTCGATGGAAGGAGGAGGGGAAGGTTAGGGGCTATTGTATTTAAAAAGCCTCAGACCCGCCCCCCCCCCCCCCCCCCCTTTATCCCTAATTGAATGAGAAAACCTGTATATATATTATATATATATATATTATATATATATATGTATAAACCCCTCAAAAATGTCTTGCAATTCATTTGAGCCCTTCATATCTTTATTTGATTGTTTATGATGGTTAAATTGATATCATTGGAAAGTTGATTATTCCTTGTCACATTGATACCCCATTTGTGATGGTTATGTTATGCTTGAATGCAACAGTACTCGCAAACTCGAATGAAAGTCAGAAAAGGAAAGTTGCCAAATGAATGGCTATTGCTTACATCGAGTTCTTAACTGTATAAAAGGTTTTTGTGTTTCTTTGTGTTTTGTTTGGTTTGTGCGTTATTCGCTCAATACAATGTTGGATACTCTTGGTTGAATGTCAAATAATGTTTCAGGTAATTTAAGGTAGTATTTTGTTGTTTAATTTGTTTGTAAAAAGAACTGTTTTAATAACAGCGAGTGGTTTGAGCATTACTTGTGTATTGGTTACATTCACAGGTTATTGCAAGTTTCCAGCATCACAAATTCGCTACTCATCCTTTTTTCATCCATCTCCAACAAACAAAGCAAGCAGTATCAAACAAACTTTTTTTTTTGTCCATTTCAACACACATCTTTCTCTGTCTTGAAACCGTATCTTCAACATTGATAAGCGCGCCATCCTAGCTTTATCAACGAACTTACTCATGAAAAATAAGCACTGCCAGCAAAAAGCTTTGGCAAGGCCAATTTCTTCTTCCAAACAAAAGTAAACATTTGAGGAATAATGCATGACCCATTTAATGATACTCAATAGAAACTCTGCCTTTCAACAATAGCCATTCATTTGCCAACTTTCCACTTCTGACTTTGATTTGTATTCGAGAATACTGTGCATTCAAGCATTGCACAACCTTTACAATATGGGGTATCAGTGTAAAGAGGAATAAATGAACTTCCAATGGTATAGAATTAATGAATTATAGACAATTAACAAAAAAGATACGAGGACTCAAAGTTGAATTGCAAGACATTTTTTGAGGGGTTTATATATATATATACTCTTACAAAAATATCCTGTGGTACCACACAACGGTACCATACAAAATACCACAGGATTTTCCTATGGTATTTTTGACACAAATACCACATAAAATACCATACAGGAGTACCATACAACCAAAATACCATAGGGTTTCCTATGGTTTTTTGGCACAAATACCACAGGATTTCCTATGGTTTTTTTGGCACAAATACCACATAAAATACCATACAGGAATACCATACAGCCAAAATACCATATGTTTTTTTGGCACAAATACCACATAAAATACCATACAGGAGTACCATACAGCGAAAATACCATAGGGTTTCCTATGGTTTTTTGGCACAAATACCACAGGATTTCCTATGGTTATTTAGCACAAGTACCACATGATTTCCTATGGTATTCTGGCACAAATACCATACAGAAGTACCATACAGCAGTACCATACAGCAAAAATAATACCCCATAGCATGGAGTTACTAAGTATGCCCACAGCAATACCACACAAAGGTACCAGGATTACCACATACCGTTACGACCGGAACACCACTCGCCGCACAGTGGGCCTGGTGTGATCCAAAGTGCGCCAAAACCGGCATTTGGTCATCAAATTTATTTCTTTCTTATAATCTTTCATGCCAAAATTACAACCTCTACAACATCTAGGTGCAATATTTCTTCTTGAAATTGATTTCAATTCGGTTATTTTGCCTGAAAAGTACCCGAAATTTGAATTTAGCGGTAAATTACAGGCGCAGATCCAAGAAAATCGAATTGAATGCATTTCGGGGGCCCAATTGTCCGGGGACAAAGAGCCGCTTTTGTTCCCAGACAATTGGGCCCCCGTAATGCATTCAATTGGATTTTCTTCGATCCGCGCCTGAATTATGTGTAAATTACAATGTTGTCGTTTTTAAACAATTTTTGCCAAACAGGTACTCTGATTTATTTAGAGGTTCACTCGCCTGTTTTGAAGGAGTTATTTTAACTGATCCCAGAGTTTCAAGACAAACCTTTATTCAACTCTGAAGTTATTCTTGAAAAAATGACCAAATAATGGGGAAAATTCCATGTTTTTTTTAATGCGCCTAAATATTAATCATTGCCGTCGATTGCCGCGCTAGAAAGACTACGAGCGTTTTTGTTATCAGGTTATGGTGTCTACTTTGCAGTGATACCAAATTTGGCTGCCAGTTTTTGCCTATTCTTTAGTTAGAGCCCATTTTCAATCGGCATGTTCACCCCTTTTATCGCCCAAATCGGCTATAAAGCGATAACGTACACACACACACACACACACATTGTGCTTACAAAAATCTCCACGTAGGTGGCGTAAATACTCTGAAAAAAAGTGAAAATACTGGCATGCGTGCTTATGTGGAAGTGGGCGGGGATATGCACTATGGGGGGGGGGTACATAGTATTATTTTAATCAATCAAGTCCATCCTCAACTATCTCATGACATACCTCTAGGACCAGGCTTATCGATTCGTGATTCGTAGAGATGGTAATAATGCCCTTAACTTAACCACCATTATCAAGTACAAAATTATATAAAAAAGAAAGAAGAAGAAGACAAGAGTTATTTAACAAACCTTCAATGTAACTATAATTTTTTTAATCAAAATGTCTATCTAAGCCTGCCGGTTCAATTAAAAGAAACATGTATTTAGGAATACTTCATTTTTTGTTTCTTTGGTCCTTTGTTTGGTCCTTTTTTTTTTGTTTCCTTTGAAGTCAAGCCTAGTTGCTCTTGCCAAATTCATTTATGACGTTTGTGAATGTTCAATTGTTTAAACCTATTCAATTGTTTTTACACAATTCTTTTACCTGTTTAACTCACAATTTATCTACTTTATATGTATGTACTGTAAGATTTTATTTCCTACTTTGTCTTTTCCTTTTCTTTACTGCATTTCCCTAATTTTCCTCATCTTCTCCTATGCCTCTGTTTTGTTTGTTTTTGTTTTTTGTTTTTTGTTTTTTTACTTCATCTCCTCTTTCTCCGCCCCCTGCGTTTCTACTTTTTAGTGTACTAGTACGCAGGGCCTAGTTGTATGTTTATTTTGTTTTAGCTGATAATCATTTGATATTTTATGTTATTTTTAAATTGTAAAACTTGAAATGAATCAATACTTGGACTGTCTTTTCAGTACTTTTAATGAACCGAATTGAATTCAATTCAATTCAATAAAACGCGATTATAAAACAATTTACCGAATTTTACTATGAAAGCATGATTTTCCTTGTCAAATCAGAAAACAGTGCCTCAACGATGTCAGGCAATACTCTTATACTCTATTCTTGTTCCTGAGAACCCCTCTCCTAAATATCTCACTTACCTAGACCTAGAATAATGTTCTTATCAATATTGTTAGGAAAATAATATAAATAAAAAAAAATTACGAAGAAGTCTGCATGCATAAACAATCAGAAATCGGTATTTTAATGACGTCATAGAAACACTCGTTATATTTCTTTTGTCTCGAAACGCCATACAAATGACACATGTCAAAGGGAAATGAATATGTCTATATGTTACCTTTAATAATTGGCTTGTCCAATTAGAAAACAGTATTTTGATGACGTCAAATGGAGTTGAAAGTGTTCTAATCGAATTCTACGGGTCTCAGAACCTTAAAAAGACCTCTTTTACGAACTTAATTAACCGTTCTAAGTGAGAAAAGATTTTTGGCGCAGTTTGAGGAGATTCTGGCCCATTGTGCGCCGTTAACACAGGGATACCACACGCCGTTGTCACCGGACTGCTACAGACACCCGAAGATGCCATACACTGCTATATATACCACTATCTAGCAAAAATATTTTATAAATAATTTAAGACTCAATAAATCAGTCATTGGACTTTCCGAAACTTGGCTTAAAGACATCCCCTCTTCAATTTTCTCCATGAACGAATTCACCTTTGTAAGTCAAAACAGAACTGAAAAACGGGGCGGTGGAGTAGGGCTGTATGTTTCTAATGATCTAAGTTACGATGTAAAATCAGATATAAGCAAAGTTTCGAATGCATTAGAAAGTATCTTTATTGAAATAAAACTGCCAAGAAAGAAAAATATCATTGTTGGCGAAATTTATAAACCAACTAGTACTTCAAATTATAAAGACTTTATCGAATCATTACAAGCTATCTTATATTCACCTTCCCTGCAAAATAAGACGTGTATCATAATGGGCGACTTTAATCTAAATTTACTTCAATGTCAAGTAAGTTCACATTGTCAAGATTTTTTGGAACTTATGTTATCAAAGTCTTTTGCCCTAACCAAAACTAAACCAACTAGAATTACTGAATCATCAGCTACGCTAATGGATAATATTTTCATAAGCGGTGCTTCAAATGTTAAATCTGGTATTATTGTTTCAGATATTTCAGACCACTTTCCGGTTTATGTTCTGGTTTCTAATGCTATTTGTACTTCATCCTCAAAACAAACATTTCTGCAGGTTCAAGAGATTTTTCAGAACCCAACCTGCGTAGACTTAATGAATCACTTGAATCGGCTGATTGGTATGCAGTGTACAATAATAATGATGTAAATGTTTCCTTTAATAATCTCGTGGATACATTAATGCAAAATCTTAATTCTTCTATTCCAATTCGCCAGCGCAAAACAAATTATAAAAAATGTCCTAAGCTACCTTGGAAAACTAAATCTCTTTTAAACTCCATCAACAAAAAAAGATAATTTGTATTATAAATACAAAAAGAACCCTACTATTCAGTCCAAGTCTAAATATACACAACAACAAAAGTAAGTCCCCCCTTAATCAAAATGATGTAACTTTTGATCCAAGAGGAGTTTTACGAATTTTATTACATGTGCTTGTAGGTTAATTTTATATCAGCTTCCATTTCAGTGAATTTTTACTGATGAATTCGTTAAGCCATGCTTCAATGAGCACAGTTAAAAGGCAAAAATGTCACTTTTCTAAAGTCACAAGGTTAGTTTCATAACTTTAATTACCAATAATATTGGAACAAAATTGAAACTTTTTAGCAAAAAATTTGTTCAGAAGGGTTGTTGCAGTTAATTCCAAACACATCAAACGACTTTTGCATTAAATTTCACGGTTGGATGACATGAGGGTAAAATTTGTAAAAACTGCATTTTTTACACATTTTTACTTTTTAAAATTATTGATTATGACGTAATATGCAATCTGGAAGAGTGTTTTAAACAATGCCCATCAATTCACGGTTGAATGAACACTTAATAATAACAAAAGAGATATTTTCAATTTTTTAAGGAAAGTATTGCTCCGTTTTGTGTAATAAAATCATTTTATCAGCATTTTTTTGTGATATGTATGTCAAATAACTTTTTTCAAATGATGTTATGGCATTTTATTAAAAATTCACGCTTCAATGAACACGTGATACGTGAAAAGCCATTTTTTCATTTGTGGACCAAAATTCAATCGCTTACTTTGGATAATTGTCACAGACCTTCTTTGATAGTTCATTTGATTTGAGTTTCACAAAAATTCCAGTGTTTTATGCTTCAGTGAGCAGAAGTTATTAGAAAAATATGAAAAAAAGTAAGAATTTCAGAGCTTTGGCCCCATCCCGTGCCTTATCAGATCCTCAATTTAGCGTTAGTTCCTGTTAGTTAACACCACCCTGAAGCTGTGTGCGAAGTTTCGTGAAAAAACTCCCAGCAGATTGAACAAAAATCATCAATGAAATTAAGCCGATTTTCAATTTTGTTCAGATTTTGATTTCCTCTCCATTGACATTGTGTACAATCTCAAAGAAAAAACAAGCCCAAAATCAACATGCTGGAACTTTTTAACAGAAAAGTGTTAAATAATAGTCACCTGTAAAGTGTGCTCACTCGTCCATGACACGACGAATAGTGCTCTTTTTTCACAAAATGTGTTGATAATGTTGATGATAATATCTGATGTCAATTCTTTGAATAAATTTTTTGGATTTAACCATTTTTGGAGGCCTGAACATAATTCTTAAAATTGTGCTCACTCATCCATGAAAAATAGAGAAATGTATCGGGATCGGTGTTGGATGATACAATTTTGGATGATAAATCCACCAAAACAATTAAAGACAAGGTAAAAAGAAAATTTTACAAAATTGTTATTTTGACAGCCTCCAAAATGACCCTTGTGACTTTTGAAAATGTTCATTTCTGCTTTAAACGTTGATCACTCATGCATGTCTAAAGTGATCGATGTGATTTTTTCACAGAAGGTACTCAATAAATGGATATAACTTCCCTCCAAATTATTGTACTCAAAACAAACTCGTTCAAAAGTTACATCATTTTGATTAGGGGGGACTTACTTTTTTTGTTGTGTATACACCCGGTACCGGAACAACTTCGCTCAGGCTTGCAAAAAAGAATTACTTTCATAATCAATTCGACATCCACAAACGAGATATTAAAAATACATGGAAAGTAATAAATAATGTTCTTAAACGCAAAAAAGCGTCAAATCCTATTACAAACATAGTAGTTGATGGAGCCAAAATCCAAGACCCCCTTGAAATTGCCGAGGAGTTTAATAATTATTTTGTAAACATTGGCCCAAACCTTGCCCAAAACATTCCCGATACTGACTTAGATTTTAAACATTTTTTAAAAAGGCGAAATCCCCTGTCCATGTTCCTGAATCCAATTCTAAAGCATGAAGTTTTAGATATAGTAAACAATTTGAAAATAAATAAAAGCCCCGGATACGACTGCATCACGAACTTTCTATTAAAAAAAATTATAACAGAAATAATATCTCCCCTCACACATATATTTAACTTATCAATTACAAATGGTGTCGTTCCCACCAAGATGAAAATTGTCAAAGTAATACCTGTTTTTAAAAAGGGAAATGCTGAAGAAGTTGGAAATTATCGTCCCATATCGCTTTTAACGTCCGTTTTTCTAAAATCTGAAAAACTAGTTTACAAAACGAACTATGGACTTTTCTTATTGAATTTAATATCTTGTCAGGAACACAATTTGGTTTTAGACAAAAACATTCCACAACTCACGCATTTCTCAAATTTTTAGATAAAGTAGCTCATTCAATTGACAATAAACTCCACACAATAGGAATATTTTCTCGACTTCTCCAAGGCTTTTGATATATTAACATAAAATATTACTGAAAACTATCTCATTATGGGATCGAGGAAGGCCGTTGGAGTGGTTCGACAATTATCTTACAGGATAAGAAAAGCAATATGTTAGTATAAACAGCCAAGACTCTTATGAAAAAGCAATTATCATGCGGGTGTACCCAGGGTCACTATTAGGGTCCGCTTATTCATCATATGATATAAATGACTTCCAATATTTTCTGAATATCATGTCTTGTAATTCTTTTTTGCTGACGATTCTAATATCTTTTATTCTCATCCAAAATCCGCAAACATCTTCTCAACATTGTAATAATAATGAAATGAAACGGGTTTCAAACTCGGGTGTTCAATGCTAACATAATTATCTTGTAAATGCTTGGTAAATACCCATTATATGTTATTTAGTTAATAAATTAAAATCGCTACAGACGTGGAAATGTTCTGATTAAATAATACTACGACTAAGTCAGGTAGAGATGCACAAATTCCCTTGGTAATTTATATTGACTCCGACTATCATGGAAGATACATTTTGGACGCTAATTTGTGTAAACTACTCTCTAGAATACTTGGCATTTTATATAAATTAAAGCATGATTTTCCAAACTCGAATCCTTATTTTGATTATACACGACTTTAATTTTGCCATATCTCAATTTATTGCATCACTTGCCTGGGGTAATGGTACTAAAAATCAACAGGAGAAAATTCTTATGATCAAAAAAGAGCACTTAGAAACATTAACTGCATGCGATTCCTTTCTCATACAAGACCTTGTTTCTTAAAAAATAAAACTACTTCGTATCGACGAATATCTATATTTACAACTTAGGAATATTCATGCACCAACCGTCTGTAATGAAATACTGCCGCGTGACAACTTTTAAGAATAGCTCAGTTCATTCATACCCCACACCGTCAACGTAATTTATCATCTACACGGTACACGAACTCTTTTTTGCCCAAAAAAACCTCTGTTATTATACTGGTCCTAAGTTTAGGTCTGACCTCCCCAAACAATAACTTGAATAACTTTATGCATTACGATTTTAAATGTAGCTAAAATGCATTCTATAAAGGTTACCAAACACAACAGGCGGAAAATGACACATGAGCAATTCGCTCTCTTTATAGTCCCATAATCCATGTAGGTCATCTCAATATTAATGTAATGTTTATAATGCAGTTGCCGAGATGTGTCGTCATTCTACAACAAATTACGACATTCATCTCGGTTAACCCCTTCACTTTTTTCCATTGTGCTATTATCATTATTAATGTATGATAATAATGTAGTGCCGAGATGATGTCGCACTACACATCAAAATAATGATGACATCATCCCGGTACGCCTCACTATTACCATTGCGTACAGATAGGTAGTTCAATGTAAAAAAAAAAGAAAAAAAAGAAAAGATATGTAACATGCAGTGCCGAGATGCTGTCGTCATTCTACAACAAATTAAGAAATCATCTCGGTACTCCTCACTTTTTCCATTGCGTATAATATTATTAATGCATGATTATAATGTAGTGCCGGGATGATGTCGTCATTACACATAAAAAAAAAAATAATAATAAAAATAAAATAAAATAAAAATAATGATGACATCATCCCGGTAAACCTGACTATTACCATTGCGTACAGATAGTTAGTTCAATGAAAAAAAAAAAGAAAAAAGAAAAAAGAGAGATATGTTAATGCACATTCTTCAGTTACTCCTATTTATACATCTTTGTATTTATTTCTTTCTTTATGTATTCTTATACATCACTTTCACAAAGGAGCCTATAATGTAACAAGCTTAGCTTTTAACTTAAGCTCCTTCATATTTCTTTCTTTCTTATGCTACTGATGTCATTCGTTTTATGATTTATCAAATAATGTATAGTATTGAAATAATGTATAGTATTGAAATTATCCCTGAGAAAAAATATCCTTTGGCAATACCACACAACGGAAGGTATTGGCGGCGATCCCGGGTGGACGGGGGCACGATCGAGTTCACCCCCCCCCCCCCTCGATATTTGCTTCTGAGATCGTCCACCCCAATTATTCACTTAACAAATATAATAAACATATAATAGCGTACGAGCACAGCGTGCCTAACTTTACAAGTTCAGGTCATAAAAACAAATCTCGGCCTCGCGCTCTTCGCTTGCAAAAAAAAAAAAAAACCCAGACAATAATTAACTAATAATTTCTTCAGTCCGTATATTCATTTATTCTTTTATTTGTTACAACGTGTATCTAGTGTATAATTAATTCCCCTCCAAAATTGGCGGCAATCAGGGGGACGTTTTCCCTCGATTTTTAAAGCTTCACATTTTGTTTTTATTTTTTAAGTATTTTGGATAGATTTTGTATTTGCCCACTTGTCCATATGTGATGAAATATACTTTTAAACTCCTTTAAAATATTTGTTTTCAGATCCGTATCGTTATAAAAAAAGTAACCATATTCAGAAAGGGATTACAAACATAATCTATTTTGTAAAACGTTAATTAATGAGATTTTCACTCGCGCTTCGGAATTGTATTTTCTTTAAGGGTAGTGATTATCAGGTAGTGAAAAAATGATTAATGTTCTTATCAAGCAAAATTTACAGCTCGCGCTTCGCGCTCACAAACAAATAACAGTATAATGATTTAACGATTTAACTATGTCTTCAAGTCGATATAATGTATTTGTGGAATATGTTTTATTTGTTCCAACTTTATATTCTTAAAATTGTCATTAGTTTCTGTATAATAAGTGAAATAGATCATTCTATTTCGAATTTTTGGTATTCAAATATTTAGGACGCCTTATTCCGTTCGAGTCTATAATATTTCCCATTCCGCGTGACGTTTGAGTGTAAGCAGATTTAAGGCCACATGTCATGAGTTGGGTGCAAAATGTGTTACATGTCCAAAAATGTGTAGGAATGTACATTGTCACAATCAAACATCTCTAGTTTATTAGTGGTAAGTCAGACACGTATAAAAAGTTCATATTTATTGAAAGCAGAGATTGTATGGAAGATGATTAACATATTTTTGTGCATGTATAGGGTGTCTCATGAAAGGTATACAGAGTGTTACTGGGAAAATGGTTTTAAAAAGTTCACAATTTTACTTGCGAATAATTTCTTAATATTTGTACCAAATGAAATGAATCATTTTGGAATGTGTTAATAAGACACTATGCTTCTAAAAAAATATAAACTTGTAACACACAATTACGTTTTCTAACCGCGCTACAGGGTGTCAACAAGGAGAAAATTAAATAGTGCAAAACGGGCATGAATCCTATCTTTTACACTTGGATTACAACTCAAACAATGTTCATTGCAAGAAATTTGTTTCCACTTAATTGTGTATCTACATGCATGCAATGAAAATGGCGAAAAAAGCACAATTATTGTTATAAAATTGCATGTGACAATTTTCGATGCCTCCAATGCATTGTTTATGAGGATATGTGCATTAAGTATGTTTTAATTGATTAATTAATTGATTAGATAACTTTCGAAAAATCTACTTTATATTTGCCTAGAACCAGATAAATTCCAAAGAGAATGATATATCACTCAACCCATAAGACCGATAGACTGGAAAGATATGATGCAACAAATAATTAAAAAAAAAATAACAAAAATGGGAATTCCCTATGCTTCAACACGTGCCTCCATCGTAGGATCCTCCAACCCTTACCCTACTCCATTAAAATTATATTTGTATTAAAACCATGAGCATAACAAAGTTGAAACTTCACGGACATATAGCCTGATAATGTATCTACAATGTGAGTTATTGCACAACTCATGGTTGTATATCATTTTCATGCTATTTGAAAAAATGTGATCATTTTTCCTCCAAAATGTAACGCCTCCACCCTTTTACTATACCCCAACATGTGACACATGACCTTAACGGTTAATGGAACTTTCTACATTAAAAAAAAAAAAAAAAAAATTAGCAGGAAAAAAAAAAAAAAAAACATCTGACATGACTTTCATTTTCATTTATTGAGAAATTAAGCCTGTATTTTGCTGAAGTTTCAACAATGAATACCTAAAGCTACATACTACTGTATGATACTGCTGTGTGGTACTGCTTCATGGTACTACTGTATGGTACTGCTGTATGGTACTGCTGTGTGGTATTAACTGGTGTGGTACTAACATAAAAGTTAATATCTGACTATGGCTGGTCTTTTCACCTTATTGGAGGAAATTAGGCCTGTATTTGTGGCTAGAGTTTCAACACTATGAATACCTATAAGCTTACATCACTACTGCTATGATTCTGCTGGCATATGGCCTACTGTTGCTATTGTACAGCTGTATGGCACGTGCTGTATTATCGGCTACTACTGTATCGGGGTACTGCCTGTATGGTACTCTGCTTGTATGGCTTTACTGCTTGTATGAGTACTTACTGGTATACGCGTACCGCTGGATGGTACTGGCTGGTCTATTGGGTTACCTTGCTGTATGGTACTTACTGTATAGTACTGGCTCTTGGTTACTGCACTGTGTTGGTACTGGTCTTATGGTACTGCCTCTATGCGCTACTGCTGTTGGTACTGCCTGTTATGGTACTACTTGCTTATGCGTATCTGCTGTATGGTCACTGCTGTACGGTACTGCTTTATTTCGCTACCGCTACTCACTACGCATACATCATGGTATTTGTGCCAAAAAACCATTACAGCAATTACCCCATACATATGAGTATTTTGTGCCAAAGAAACCAAGCACTAGCAATACCCATACATATTTGGTAATTGCTTCACAAAAAAAAAAATAAAAACATACAGCAAGTTTACCGATACTTATGCGTACTTATGTTGCCAAAAACCATACTAAAGCAATACCATCTTACATATTGGATTTGTGCCCAAAAAGACATACAGGGCATATACCATAGCCATTATGGTATGTGTGCAAAAATAAACATACGAGCAATTCTCATACATATGTCGTATCTTATGCCAACAAAACCACACACAGCGCAATACCATACGAGTATGGCATTTGTGCCAAAAAAACATACAGATAATACCATACATATGGTATTTGTGCCCAAAAACCATTCAGCAAGATACCATACATACGTTATTTGTGCCCAAAAGAAAAAAAAAACATACATCAACTACCATACATTTGGTATGTTGTGCCAGAAAACCATACAGCAATACCATACATATGGTATTTGTGCCAGAAAACCATACAGCAATACCATACATATGGTATTTCTGCCAAAAAAAAACATACAGAAATACCATACATATGGTATTTGTGCCAAAAAAAAAACATACAGAAATACCATACAAATGGTATTTGTGCCAAAAACCATACAGCAATACCATACATATGGTATTTGTGCCAAACAATCATACGTACAAAAGTACCATACATATGGTATTTGTGCCAAAAAAAACATACAGCAATACCATACATATGATATTCGTGCCAAAAAACCATACATCAATATCATACATATGGTATTTCTGCCAAAAAACGATACAGAAATACCATACATATGGTATTTGCGCCAAAAAATAATACATAAATACCATACATATGGTATATATATGGCAGCTGACTGAGTAACACATGCAAGTAGACCTCTCCTGAGATATATATTCTAATCACCTAGATATCGCCATCACGCTCACACCAAGTTATTTTGTTACTTCATATTTTGATTGCCAGTCAATATTTGATAAAAAATAATTCACCATGAGCAACCAGGGACAGGATAAAAGCGAAAAGAAGATGACGATGAAGACCCGTTCGAGCTCTCTCAATTTGAACAATGA
>CALNVZ010002458.1:11512-31093 GCA_940671915.1 Paracentrotus lividus | reverse complement strand
ACTACCTGCAGACAATGGAACCCAGGACTAACTACCCCCAGAAAGTACGAGGTATGGGTAGGTATCGGTGTATGTCAGCGTCTGTTTTTTTGTTGGGGGGCCGAGGTGCTTCTGGCCTAGTTTGTCCGAGAGGAACTGTCTAGCAAGAGGTAGTTGTTCTAGAACCATAGAGATTACATGTGGCTGAGTAAGTAACAAGTGCCCTCATAATCAATGCAAAGCTCTTTTAAGTCATTGTTACTGATGAATAGTCAATGGGACTACCTGTGAATTCATCCATAGTCAGATAATGCTATCTATTTCAACAAACCGATAGTGAAATTAACGAAGATGTTACACACATCAGATTACCCATATTCGGGAATCCTATGACAAAAAAATGAGGGAGTTAGTCCTTGTAGCTGTGAACAAAACTTGTGTATTATAAAAAAACAGAAAGTAAATCACAGTCGGCCAATTATAAAATAGAAACTATAACTCAGTGTAGACATTGTCTCTGAATGGAAAACCTGTGAACGCGACATGGATAAAACAAGAAGCTTGCAAAACTATACCTGAGACTATATAATAGGATAGGACCAAGGGCTACCTGTAGCATGCAACATTAACGTATGCCTTTGATGCAACCAATGACAAAAAGTTGCTTGTGAGATCTTACATGTAAATAGATCTAACCCTTTTGAAAACATTTTATTTTCTTCATTGCTATGAAGGAAATTATATTGTGTAGCCTTCTATGCCAAGAAAAACATTATTGTTTGATAGATACATGTATGAGGAATTAAAAAAAAAAAAAAAAAAAAAAAAAAAACTTTTTTGTGCACATTTTTCATCACATGTGAAAATCCTGAATTGAGCATTGTTTTTCTTTGGGGAGAATTTTTTTTTCTCATTAATAATTAGTATAATTAAAGGTCTTTGTGATGGCAAATGGGTGCACTAATCATGTTAACTGATTTTCAATGTTCAAACAGGTTATAGGGAATTTCCACTTCCATTTGGCAAAACTTAATGTACTTCCATATGTTTTACACATGTTGTCCCACGCGTTACTGAAATGTCCCACGCGTTACCCAATTTAATTAAAAGATTGTGTTAATTAGATGAATCAGACTGAACTTTTTTCTCCTCATTATGATGAAGCCTATTGTAAATTTGGTCTTTTGAAAGTTTCATGAAAATTCAATAATTATTTTTTCTGCAAATAAGAAATAATGACCTAAAAAAGTAACGCATGGGACATGCCTATTTTGTACCATCCCTCATTTGCATATTTAATTAGTTGAGAAACTGGAAATCATAGTCATGATAACTTGTCATTCAGACTTTAGGGTCCCACTAATATTGGGACAGAAATGTGTATAACTTTAAAGATATCTTTTATAAAAGCCAAAAATTTAATGTCCCACGCGTTACTCAAAATTTTAATTTATGCAAATGTATTCATTTATTATTGGTCATTCATGAACATTTTTTTTATTCTCGTTATAAAATTCATGTACTTTAACATCTTGGCTTTCATATGACACCAAGTTTGTCTTTTTTTAACCACTTTGAAATTTCACTCATGAGTGATCAAATAGCTTGGACTTGCCCTACATCATGATGGTCCCCCTTTTCAGAAATCAGTGACCCCTCTCCCCACAAATTTTGCACTTGCATAAAGCTACCCTGTTTCAGGTCACTATTATATTCTTTAGATCGCACTTTGGATATTAACAGTTTAACCCTTGCTAAAATATGAGTTAAACTAGTTTTGTTTCATTCAATTTATTTTTATTTATTTTTTTTTTTTTAAATTACCATTATGACCCACCTCCACATTAAACTAGTCCAGTCTATCTCATCCTATCATCCTAACTCTGACTCCGTCTCTGTCTTCTATCTGGTTTGGTGGATTCCAAGTTCGATGCATAATTGTGTTGTCTTGATTATCTCAATGGCTGCCTGCCTGAGCCTGGCCCTAAGGAAAAATGGAGAACAACTGAACATGATTAGGCCTAACATTTTTAAAACTACAAAGTGAATTTCAACTGTCTTACATGTAATCATCACAACTTTACATTTGTGTGGCCATGTATAAACCAATGAGTTCCTTGTCAAAAATAGATTAGTTGGCCTTGTCTTGTAACGATTGTTAAACGTAGTCTAACATACACTATAATTCAGCAAACATTATATCCAGCAAGGCTAGTTTTGTCTGTAGTTGTGGTGATTGGTGATATCTCATATATAATTATAATATGTAATAGTCTTTGCGATGAGAAGACTTCGAGCAAAGACTAGCAGGTCATGTTAATGTAATGTTTACAAACAGTCTAGTGCCATGAACTGTAGTGACCTCGTGATGATAGTTATATGAGCCAGGTCACTTTCATGGAATAATAATGTACTGTGAGGATATACAGTAATACCTCACTTGTTATAACATCTCAAGTCAAAGCAAGACGCATTATTAAATGTGCTCTAGACATAAAACCTTAAATGTCCATCCAGCCTCCATATGTGATCTGTACTGATGTCATGTCCATTACACCCACATACTACTCGTTTATATGGTGTCAGATCGGGATTTATTTTAGTGGAATATCAGTGAACGTGGAGATTTTAATTTGACTTGGAGAGGATCAGAAGTCACAGTTTTGAATTGAAACCGAGCTGGAAGAGTCTGATGTACTACCAGTCTGACTGCCTCCACTACCCCAGGGATGGACAACGAAAACTCAGGCAGATTAATTTCGTAATTCATGTTAATATGATTTTATTTGATAGATGTCTGTACAGAGTAAGACTATATTATAGCAGTATGTCTAGAACTTTGCTTATGACTGTGTGTGGTAGCTCTGTGCCAAGATTCAAGAAAAAATAAGGGTATGAGTAGGCAGAAAGTTGCACTACAAAGATCTTTTAACCTCAGGACAGTGTTTAATAATAAGCTAAATTGTTTAGTACGCCGTTTGCATAAGCTTACGAAAATATTACGCAAAATTGATATCATGTGAGTAAGAGTGTGTTTCAACAATTTGACGAAAATGTTGTTCTGTGAGAACATTTATTAGAAGCCTTTTGATTAACCAGTGTGCCTCAGCTCGTCAGAGCTACGTCAAGCTGAGGAGTTAGCTACACTAATATTTGAAAAAGAAACAGAAGTAGCAGGTGCTTGAAAAAGAAACCAACTTGAAAGCTTGCTAGGCGTTGAAAAGAAACAAGGAGCTCCTAAAGTAATCGGTTGAAAAGCAAAACCCAAATTAAAACGTAGCCAGTGCAAGGGTGAAACGACACCCAGCGCAGCTTTTGAGCACAACAAGAAACCCCAGCGAATTTGGCGACAACCAGAGGCCTTTGAAAAGAAACCCTAAGCCGTAATCAAGCGTTGAAAAGACACGCAAAACCGTGACTAAAAGTTTGAAAAGGGACATCAAAAAGTCAGGAGATCTCAAAAGGTTGAGAAGTTACCATAATATTGCTATTGTTGAAAGGCTGAAAAATAAAAAAATAGCTACTAACGTATCGTGAAAAGAACACCGAAAATAATTATAGCTCAGTCGCATTAATAGGCCCACGTTTGTAGAAGCGACGCCTATAAGCGTTGAAAGATACCACTATGATCAAGCCCTAATTAATAGAAGCTATGTTAAAAATTGTTAGTCGTCTGAATTCTAAAACCCGATATAGAACTCAGCCCTCATCGCTTTGAAAAGACACGAAATCTAAAGAGCCACAATCGGTTGACAAAAACTGAGTGAAACGGCAAAGTAGCCAAGTTAGTGAAATCTAAGAGATTTGTAGTTAGAAATCCACAAAGTTATGATAAGTGGAAATTTAAGTATTAAGTAAATTTGGAAAATTTTACAAATTTTAGAGTTATTGAACTCCAGTCTTCACTAGAAAAGTAATGTGAAGGAAAAGTAGATCACTAAGAAAGTGACTATGTGTAGTAGAGATAAATCCAAGAAAGGATAGATATAGGCCTACAAGCTTTGAAAAGAAAGGCAAAAAATTCCGAGAGGGTAAAAGTCTACCCCAGAGGAAAGTTGAAAAAATAGAGATAAAAATAAAACTTGCAACTAAAAAAAGTTGAGTTTATTTTTGGATGATTGAAAAGAAATTCGGTCATCGCCCCCCTAACATGCGTTAACTGGTAACCTTTAACCTATGCCGGAGTGACCTAGGTTAATAACCGAAAGTCTGAGAGATGTACTTCGAAGACTGGTAAGATGGCATGTTAAAGTGGTTCAGGCAATGCCAGTGCCCGTGATGTCGGTAGAGGCGATTCTTTTGGACAGGAAAGAAACCTCAAAATTGCCAAGTTGAAAATTGAAAACTCAGTTGCTAAGGTAGTAAACGAATTGCAACTTGGAGTTTGTATATAGAAAGACCTTTCTTGTTAAGGCTATTAGTCACAATGTGATAATTTAATGCTGATATTGTTGAAAAAGAAAAAGAAATCAGGTTAAAACAGATAATAGTTAAGAAATATTATCTGGAAATGTGAGTTTGTTGTAAAGTTTAACAAAGTAAAAACAAATCACAATTAGTTATTTGGTACCGCATGGAAAATGGGTAGCCAGAAATAAGTCAAAACAAAGGAGTTTTAGACAAAATAATATTGCCCAGTATCAGTTTGAAAGCACTGGAGCATGATAGAAATTAAATGTCTGGAAAAGAAGGCATTAGTAATCTTAAAAAAGAGAAGGAAAGGAGAAGTAATAATTTGAGCAAAATGTCGAACATGCTCAATAATAGATTGTCACTAGTAAGCTGATCCAAGACCACGAAGACGAGGACAAGCTGAGAGACTACAGCTCAACGATGTGATGACTACAAGATAACTACAAGATCGAAGCGCGAAGCTACAGAACTAACTTTATAGACTGATAGCAGGACCTTCGAGCTTTGAATCAGATGAACTTGTAAATACGAAGAATGACTTTCGCGATTTGTAAATAGAAACTAGAGCGGAATAAACAAGGGACCTTTCGCTCTGAACTTTTGTAGGATAGAGTTAGTTAAATATAATTGAACTCATAAAGTAGCCTATAGTGCATGTGAAACTTCAATAACCAAAAGAAATTGGAAATACCTACAAATTACAAAGTCAGCGAAACACCGGATTTATTAGATGCAGATATCATCAGGAACAAGGACTCCGTTAAAATGAAACACTGGACTCAGTTGAATAAAAATACATGATGTGACTGCATGCATAAAAGCAAATATAGTAGAATGCCAGACTCACAACAGGAAAGATAAAAATATCATTTCTTTAAGAGAAGGAGGTTGACTTGATATCTCAATATAATCTTATAAGTATTAATAGCTTCGATAAAGACCGAGCAACAAACTAGCATCATAACTATGTAAACAGTCTATCAATCACCGTTTATATAGTATTGAGCCAGCACTATACATGAACTAAATTCTGTAGATATACATAACCTACTTTAGAATATCTCAAGGAAAGCAAGACCGCCAATAATTGCCTAACAATAAAACCTTAATTCCATCCCTCACATTACTTACTGATGCAAGTCCATTACACCCACTACTAGCTAGTGGTTACCACAAAGCCTACAGCTTACTCTACGCCAGCTAGCGAATACTTGCATACAACATGAAGTCTTCGCTCTCCAGGCTAGTTTCAAATATGAATAACAAATCTATTATTATTTAAGACAGGCACATCTTCAGCTTCCATGAAATTACACCATGAGTGATTACCATAACATTCATACATCACTGACCACTCCAGACCTTAGTCATCCTTTTATTCCAACCCATCCCTCCATCTGTAAAGTCATTAAATTCCTCAGTTTCCCTATTCGCATCGCCCCAATCCTCTCGGGAACATTGTTTTGCTTGTCAATTTAGCTACAATTGTTATTTCCAGGCGTCACCAGTTGTATCGCAAATCATGAATCACTCCCCATGAAAGCTGCCAACATTCGCCCGCCTTTAATGTAGCTTACAAATACTAGACTTCTTCTCCTGATAATTAAACAAAAAAATAGCATCTGATCTACACGCTGTAAGTTCGATAAGAATGATCACATCACTCATGAGTTCATAAAGTATTAGCAGTATACATCAGGCATCTATGAAATCCCACTGCTCCATATGTACAACTGATGTCTATGGAACGCCAATGACATGTGTTTACAACATAGGTGGCAAATCTCAAACTTTTTTTTCTAAACAATGTTTTCATATACGTAATATTATCTTATCGTAGAAACTGAAAATGATACATCTATTTTCAACGATATCTTCTACGTCGTAAAGTCAAATATAAACCATAAATGGCCAGCGCAAAATATAGCGTGATTGTGCCCAATATCATAACTTTTATTACATATGGAAACCACTTTATGTGCTCGTTTTTACTATGTCTTTGGGTGTCAGGACCCAACATATAATCCAACAATGATTAACACCTTAAGTTCGATTTAGTGTGTTTATAGTTTCAGTCAATATACGAGCAAAAATCACCTCATATCAAATCACTAATTAACACTATACCATAACTAACATTTGTCATGAAAATGTAATTGGAGCTCTTTAAACCTCACAAATCCATATAGAAACAACAGAAAACCGTGTTAACCTATAAATGTCTGAATGCATGCAATACACGATTTGTTTGCATTAGCAGTCAGACTTCATCGTACACAAAAATCATTGTCATTTTTGGATTCTACATCAAATTTGACTCTAGAAATAACTTGTTTGACATAACTTTTCAGAAAAAAGTCATTATTTACCCAACCCTAACAACACTACACACGCTAGTATTGTCACATAGATCGGACGAGACACGTTGAAATTTTTACTCCACAAATATGCACGAAGCTCAAAGTTCGTTCGTACAGAGTTAGAGGATTGTTGGGTGCTCTGATTAGCTATCTCGTGAAGCACCGCCTACTGGTTGCGATGACTGAAATGCGTTGACCGTAACTGAACAACGCGATTCAGCTGTTCCCAAAAGACCGCTTTTATCGTGCGCGCTGTCAATCATTACCAAGGTGGACCCATTTCGCAAGAAAAACGGCAAGACTCGACTTCACAAAACGTGCGGCGGAAAGCCACTCTTTCAATACTTTTTAGAATAAAGAAGAGAAATATAAATAGGAACTTCAACGAATCCACTGTCAGACTCCGCCCGACAGTTGAAAACGTATGAAAAAATGAGGACTTACCAAAAAAATAAATGACGAGTCTAAATTTTATCGTGACTATTGTTCATTGAAAGGCACAATGGTAGTGTATATCATATGCTAATGTGATCATTCGAGCATCGTGCATATTTGTGATGTAAAAATTTCTGTGTGTGCGAGACTCTGAATGGAATACAAGATTTCTGAATGGCATAGGCGGCGATCCGGGGGGACGGGGGGGACATGTGCCCCTCGATTTTTAAAGCTTAAAGATAATCTAGAGTAGTAGTGATGATTAAATAAATCAAAACATTCTTGATTTCTTGATCATACCACAATCTCAAGCATAGGTAATAAATACTACACACCAAAGGAATTTACAGAAAATTGCATATTTGCTGAGAAAAGAGCAAAACAAGCATAATTTCTCTATCTTGACGTCCCGTCAAAGCACATGCGTGATTAACACGGCCATGTGGAAAGTCTACGGGTAAATCATGTGCACGCGATTCGCACCGGTTCTGTGTGTGTATGTTGTGCCGTGACTTGTGGCGATACAGCGCTCTACTCCAAGTCTCAATTTGACGGGACTGTTTCGATATTTTCTCAATATTTCTTCTGAAATCATCGAAACGTGAATATAATCTTGTGTAGGCATATGTATATGTCTATGGAACAATGTGAGGACATATCTTACAGATTTATCTCAAATTATTTTGGCTGCAAGAACTCTAGCTTGGCTTTAACATATTTTAATGTAGTGATTAGCTTGTGAAGCTAATAAAGAGGTAAAATGTATGTCAGATACATCATACAATGCGAAATGTTATTAAGAGTTTCGATTTTGGAATGGTTAAAAAAACTAGGGGCACGGAGAAAATCTCCATTCCGCTTTTACAGTAAATAGAGAAACAATGCATTCTGAATTGGGCGGCTCTGATAAGCTATCGTGAGGAGCTACCGCCTCCTGGTTGGCGAATGACTGAAGTGGCGTTGACCGTAACTGAACAACGGCATCAGGCTGTTTCCGATAAAGACCGCTGTCGTGCCCGCTGTCAATCCATAACCAAATTGACCATTTTCGCAAGAAAAACTGCAAACTCGACTTCACAAAAGGTTAAGCGTAGACCCACTCTTCAAATATTTTTAGAATAGAAGAAAGAGAAATATAAAAAAGGAACTTCAACGATCCCACTGCGGACAACGCCCAACATTTGAAAACGTGTAAAGAAAATGAGGACTTTCCAAAAAAAATAAATGACGAATCTAATTTTATCGTGACTATTGTTCATTGTTCATTGTTTCATTGTTTCATTGGGGAAGCATGCCTATTTGGGATGATCTCGGAGAGCAACGGGAGGGACAGAAAACAGTCAGTCAGTCAGCGTAGTTATATTCATATGCTCATAACGTGATCATTGAGCGTCGTGCATGAAATTATTAAATTATGGAGTAGGTCTAAACCTAAACAGACCCTTCGGAAATCAGATCTTCCTAAAAATGCGTGCACTTCTTCTTCTCTTCTTCCGTAATCTTCAAAAGGGCTCTGCAGCCTATCTCGAAGATGAAAAATTACTTGCGTGCACGTTATGTATTCCATTCAGGCAAGCGCGGCGACCTTTCATGTCAACGAACTGAAAATAGTATGGTGAGTGAATCTGGCGGTGCCATGTCTGCGCACCCATGTAAATGCGCGAATTTTATTAGAAACCCCTAACTGATATCACGCTGCAATCTTAACTCAACATCCATTTTTGAGATATCAAACGGTGAAATAAAGCATTGATTAAATTAACATGTTTTCTAGCAGGTTATATTTGCTACGGCTTATTTCTGTTAATAATTCTTTAAACCATTTCGTGCAGAAAGAGGAAGAAGTCCAAATAAACTTAATGCTGACTTGATGTTGCGCGTTGCAAAATCAGCATTCTGGGTTCCTCTTGCGCAGTATTGGGCACGTAAATTCATATCTTACTGCAATACAAAATGACAAGCCGGCGGTGGTGTCCCAATCGGATGAAAAATCATTGTTCTTTTGTAACACATTTTATTCTTGAGATGGTTGACTGTTTTTTTGGTTGCTTCATTGGAGTCAAACAATAGATATTATGAACCATTTGTGTATTATAAATGAGATATATGACTCTGAAATACTATCACTTTACTTTCTTCACATTTAAAGTTTGAGGTCAATTATTAGTGTGAGCAGACGTTGCGGACACGCTGGGCCTATCGTGTCTATTACGTTGGATTGATTTTTACATCATTGCTAAAATTTCTGGGCATACTTTCGCACCTTGATGTAGAAGACTAATGAAATAGTAGTTAGCGGAGGTTGAGTGAGAACACGGCGACGAGCCAATTTTGGCCTTAATAAGATAACAGGTTTTTCGCATTGGTGAGGATGTTTATGTATCGGATACATATACATTGGTTAGGCCCATTTTGTGCTCTTAGATGCTTCAGATCAAGCTTAATTAATAGCGGAGTTAAAATATGTTAATAGTGCGTCGGCGAGCTAGATGATTCTGCAGTGTTCAAAATAATTTGGATCAAATTCTATAAGATATTGTCCTCTTACATTGTTTCTTCAGTAGACACTTACTATCATAGACCTAGCCTTACTATCAAGATTATATTTCAACCGTTACGATTGAAATTACATTCAGTAAGCAAATATCTGGATGAAAATATTCGATTACAGTCCCCGTTACCTAATGAGGACTTGGAGTAGAGCGTTGCATTGTTCATAGGTCGCCACAGAGTCACCGGCATCACATACACTTACCACCAGAACACGGAGTGCGTAATTTCGCAGTCGTACACATGATTTGAACCACCGTACATGTATTCTTTCCCTATGGGCCGGGTTAATTTTGTGGCACGCATCGCATGCGATTGGACGGTTTTGAACGTCTAAGATAGAAAAGAAATAATGCTTAGTTAAATGCATCTCTTTCTCGCAAATATGCATTTTCCTTAAATGTCCTTTCTGGTGGGTAGTTCTTTTATTACCTACTATGCTTGAGATTACAGGTGGATATGATTAAGAATAATACAAGGCCGAATGTTAATTTGATTTTATTTAATCATCAACATACTACCTAATTCTATGTATTATCTTTAAGCTTAATAATTAAAATGCGCTGGGCACTATGTTCCCGTCCTTTTTCCCTTCATCCCCCCGGAGTTCGCAGCGCCACATATGACCATTCTTGGAAGTCTTGTAATATCCATTCAGCCAGCATCTCTTGCTTACCACATGCAGAACTATTTATTTACATCACCAAATTATAGGACCCGCGAGGATGTGCCAGCATGGGGAGGAGAGTGAGGAGTGAGGCCGTGACCGTGTGTGTGCAGAGGTGGAGAGAGATAGGCACGAGAAGAGTATTGCGATTTAGGTGGGTGGTTGGGTTTGTTTGGTAAGTAGATCCTCATAGTTTTTTCATGACGTTTGTTCTAACCATGTTTGGTTGCGGAGTCTGTTTCATGTTGGATATCGGTGGTGAAGTTAACCCTAGGTGTACTGAGTGTTCTCATTCTTTAATATCTATAATTAAAGGTATTGAAAGAGTGGCCTTATATCTTTTGCCGACATTTTTTCGTGTTTGTGTGAAGAATTTCGACCGTCTTGCTGTTTTTCGTTTGGCAAGATAATGAGGTCCATCTGGGTTGAGGATATTGTGTGACCAATTTGTTCTGCAGACACATAGATAAAGCGGGTCTTTTGGGAACAGCGTGAATCGCGTTCGTTTACAGTAGTTATGTTAGCCGAGATGAAACGCATTTTCATCATATTGTCATGTACTTGCACCTATAATGATGTATCAGGTGACTTCATTACCCACAGTATTAGCCTAATCAAGTTTAGCAGGGAGACACTCATAGATGGCTCTCTACGGCTCCGCGCGGTTGCGCCTGGTCTTGTACTCCTGAGTAACGACGATGTTACTTTAAATGTAGTCTATTCTGGGATGCAATTATTTTTTGTTGTGGATATGTATATAGCAAATTGGTTGCAACAGTTTTCATCTGAGTAACCGACATCTTATTTTATAGACTAAATACTAGCATGTGTGCAAGATAGCTGTTTCTGAACTTAATAGTGTCCGTTGAGTGTCAATAATTTAACCATCTTGGGTACTTTTTTTCACTGATAAGTTATGGCTCACCAACAAAGCAGTTAAATTCATGTACATAGAGTGAATTTTTTACGAGAGTGCTAGAATCCAAAATCTTTTAATATTATCATATTCTCGCTGTAGAGTTACTTAAAGTACGGTAGCACCAGTTCTCAGTATCAGCAATAAACATTGTAACAGTGTGGCAAAAACCAAAATAGTGTATTTTGCCCATGCATCAACACTTATAGTAGTTAAACGGTTTTATTTTGTTCTTTATTATGGATTTTGATGGTTTAAAAGCTCAACTGACAATTTTATCATGACCAAATGTACCTAGTATGGTTATAGTGTTAATAGTGATTTTGATATGAGGTGATTTTTGCTCGATATTGACTGAACTATACCAACTACACTAACAGTCAACTTAAGGTAGGATTAATCATGTTGGATTACTCATGTTGGGTTCCCTGACACCAAAAGACATATAAAACGGCAAATAAAAGTGGTTTATACGTATAAAAGTATGAATAATGGGCACAATACGCTATATTTGGCGGCCATTTTTGGTTTTTTGCACTTTAGCGACGTAAGACGTATCGATGCAAAAATAATTGTCATTTTCAGTTTCACGTCAAAATTTTACTATAGAAACAACTTGTTTGAAAAAAAAAAGTTGAGATTGCCAACCTAGTGTTGTAACACAAATGTACACTTGGCGTTCCATACACACAAGCATTGTACATATGGCAGCATCGTGATCTTTCAATAAAACGAGTGCACTGTATTCACTGGCTTAATAACTTTAATGAACCATGGAGTGATGTGATAATTCTTATACGACAACTCTACAGCGGTAGATCTAGATGCTATTTTTTTTTGGTTTATCATATCAGAAGAACGAGTAGTCTAGTATTTGTAGTACATTAAAGGCGGGGAATTTGGCAGCTTTCATGGGGAGTGATCATATTTGCTGATCCAGACTTGGTGAAAGCCTGGAAATAAACCAATTGAGCCTAAATTCTGGACCACAGCAAAACAATGTGTCCCAGCAGAGCGTTTCGGGCTGATTGGCGTAGGGAACTGAGGATTTAATGACTTTACCAAGATGGAGGGATGGGTTGGAATAAAAGGATTACTAAAGGTCTGGCAGTGGTCAGGTGATGTATGCACCATGTTACTGGTAACATCTCATGGTGTAATTCCTCATGGAAGCTGAAGATTGCCTGTCTTAAATAATAATAGATTTGTTATTCCATTAATTTGAAACTAGCCTGGAAAGAGCGAAGGACCTTCATGTTGTATGCAAGTACTTCGCTAGCCCTGGCGGAGTAAGCTGTAGGCTATGTGGTATACTATATACTAGCTAGTATGTGGGTGTAAATGGACTGACATCAGTAAGTCAATGGAGGGGATGGAATTTAAGGTTTTATTCTTAGGCAATCTAATATGCGTCTTGCTTTGCTTGAGATATTACTAACAGTGAGGTTTATGTATATCCTCACATACAATTATAGTTCATGTATAGTGCCTGGCTCAATAACTATATCAGAGGTAACCTACAGTCGATTGGCATAGACTGTTTAACTTAATTATGACTGCTAGTTTGTGCTCGAGTCTTCTATCGAAAGACTATTAATATTATAAGATTATATTGAGATATCACAAGTCAACACTCCTTTCCTTTAAAGAAAGATGAAATATTTTTATCTTTCCTGTTGTGAGCTGCATATTCTACTATATGATTGCTTTTGCATGCATCACATCATGTTTTTTATTCAATCTGAGTCAGTATGTTTCATTTTAACGGAGTCCTGGTCCATGATGATATCTGATCTAATAAATCGGTGTTTCTGCTGACTTGTTATTTGTAGGTATTTCAATTTTTTTGGTTATTGAAGTTTACATGCACTATAGCTATTTATGGTTCATTATATCTTAACTTAAGCTCGTATTCTAAAAGTTCAGAGGAAAGTCCTTTTATTCGCTCTAGGTTTATATTTACAAATCGCGAAGTCTTTTCGTATACATTCTCTGATTCAAGGCCTCGGGTCTCTGCTATCAGTCTATTAAAGGTTAGTTCTGTAGCTTCGCAGCTTCGATCTTGTAGTTATCTTGTAGTCAACACAATGTTGAAGCTGTACTCAGCTGGTCTCGTCTCACGGGTTGGATCAGCTTACTAGGGACATCTTTTTGAGGCATGTTCGACGATTTTGCTAAATTATTATCTCCTTTCCTTCTCTTTTTTAAGAATACGTAATGCCTTCTTTGAGACTAATTTCTATCATGTCCGTGCTTTTCAAACTGATTGGGGCATGATTGATTTGTCTAAATGCTTTGTTTGACTTATTTAGCGGTGGCTACCACATTTCTGCGGTTACCAAATAATTTGTGCATTTGTTTTACTGTTGTTAATAACAACAACTACATTTCCAGATAATATTTTCTTACTGATTATCTGTTTAACCTGATTTCTTTTTCTTTTTTCACAAATATCACATTAAATTTCACATTGGACTGAATAGCCTTAAACAAGAAAGGTCTTTCATATAAAACTCCAGTTGCAATTCGTTCTCGTTAGCAACTGAGTTTTTAATTTTCAACTTGGCAATTTTGAGGTTTCTTTCCAGTCCAAAGAATCGCCATCTTACGACAGACGGCGGATCGGCATTGCTGAACCACTTTTAACTGCCATCTGTACCAGTTTCGTAAGTACTCTCTCAGACTTGTCGTGTTATTAACCTAGGTCACTCTATCGGCATAGGTTAAAGGTTACGAGTTAACGCATGTTGGGGGGCATGCGAGAGATTTTTTTTCAATTCATCAAAATAAAGCGTCAGACTTTTGTTTAGTTTGCAAAGTTTTTTTTTATGTTCATTTTTTCAACTGTTCTCTGGGGAGAGATTTTAGCTCCTCTTCGGAATTTTTGCCTTTCTTTTCAAAGCTTGTGAAGGCCTATATCTTATCCTTTCTTGGATTTATCTCTACTACACATAGTCACTTTCTTAGTGATCTACTTTTCCTTCACATTACTTTTCTTAGTGAAGACTGGAGGTTCA
Organism: Paracentrotus lividus; assembly: GCA_940671915.1. NCBI lineage: Eukaryota > Metazoa > Echinodermata > Echinoidea > Camarodonta > Echinidae > Paracentrotus > Paracentrotus lividus. Next base: position 16,756 of record CALNVZ010002458.1, on the reverse strand, counting down.
ATAATCTAAATTTGTAAAATTTTCCAAATTTACGTTAATACTTAAATTTCCACTATCATAACTTGGGGATTTCCTACTACAAATCTCTTAGATTTCACTAACTTGGCTACTTTGGCCGTTTCACCTTATTATTTTTTGGGTATATCTTTTCAAACCCATTGGCTCTTTTATTTTCGTGTCTTTTTCCACTATTGAGCGATTCTATCGGTTTTAATTCAACGACTAACAATTTTTAACATAGCTTCTATTTAGCTATCCATTTGGTATCTTTTCAATCCTTATAGCTCCTTCTACGTGCCTTTAATCCGATGAGCTATAATTATTTTCGTTTCTTTTCAACGATACACGCATTTTTTTCAGGCTTTCAACAATAGCAATATATCATGGTATCTTTTCAACTTTTGAGATCTCTGACTTTTTGATGTCTTTTCAAACTTTTAAGTCAACCCAACGTTTTGGTGTCTTTTCAACCTTATTCACGACTTAAGGGTTTCTTTCACAATCTTGTCAAATTCTGTGTGGGTTCTTTTCAAACCCTGGTTGTCTTTTCAGCCTTCTGCTACGTTTTAAATTTGGTTTCTTTTCAACCAATTACCTTTAGCTCTTTTCCTTGGTTTCTTTTCAAACCTAGCTAAGCTTTCAAGTTGGGTTTCTTTTCAACCCTGCTACTTCTGTTTCTTTTCATACAATATTTATGGTAGCAATAACTCCTCAGCTTGACGTAGCTGGACGAAGCTGAGCACACTGTGTTTAACAAAAGGCTTCTAATAAATGTTTCCAAACAACATTTTGCTCAATTGTTTAAACTAACGACTCTTACTCAGCATGAACAATGTTAAAGTGAGCTTTTTCGTATAATGCGACCTTATATACATTTAGCTTAATTAATTTAAACACATTATATACGCTTCACTGGAGTAATTTTCTTTGGGTATGCACTTGTTCCTGCCTACCTACCCTTATTTTCTGAAATCTTGGCACAGAGCTCCTACACACAGTCATACAAATTCTATGACATACTGGCTATAATATAGCTCTTACTCTTACAGACATTCTAATCAAATAAAATCATTAACAATGAAGTTTACGAAATGAATCTGGCCTGAGTTTTTAGGCTTGCCATCCTTGGTAGTACAGTCAGACTCTTCCAGCTCGGGTTTTAATTCAAAAGCTGTGACTTCTGATCCTCTGCCAAGTCAAATTAAAATCTCCCGTTACTGATATTCCACTAAAATAAATCCCGATCTGACACCATATAAACGAGTAGTTGTGGTGTAATGGGACATGACATCAGTACAGATCACATATGGAGGCTGATGGACATTTAAGGTTTTTATGTTAAAGACTTTAATAAATGCGTCTTTGCTTGACTTGAGATGTTATAACAAGTGAGGTATTACTGTATATCCTCAACAGTACATTATTATTCCATGAAAGTCGACCTGGCTCATATAACTATCATCACGGGTCACTAAGTTCATGGCACTAGACTGTTTGTAAACATTACATTACATGACCTGCTAGTACTTTGCTTGCGAAGTCTTCTCATCGCAAGCTATTACATATTTATAATTATATATGAAGATATCACCAATCACCAAACTACAGACAGAAAGCTAGCCTTGCTGGATATAATGTTTGCTGATATAGTGTAATGTTAGACTACGTTTAACAATCGTTACAAGACAAGGCCACTAATCTATTTTTGACAAGGAACTTCATTGGTTTATACATGGCCACACAAATGTAAAAGTTGGATGATTACATGTAAGACCAGTTGAAATTCACTTTGTAGTTTTTTTAAAAAATGTTTAGGCCTAATATTGTTCAGTTGTTCTCCATTTTTCCTTAGGGCCAGGCTCAGGCAGGCAGCCATTGAGTAATCAAGACCACAATTAGCATTTCGAACTTGGATATCCACCAAACCAGATAGGAAGACAGAGACGGAGTCAGAGTTAAGATGATAGGATGAGATAGACTGGACTAGTTTAATGTGGAGGTGGGCAATAATGGTAATTTAAAAAAAAAAAAATAAATAAAAAATAAATTGAATGAAACAAAACTAGTTTAACTCATATTTTAGCAAGGGTTTAAACTGTTAATATCCAAAGTGGCGATCTAAAGAATATAATAGTGACCTGAAACAGGGTAGCTTTATGCAAGTGGCAAATTTGTGGGGAGAAGGGGTCACTGATTTCCTGAAAAGGGGGACCATCATGATGTAGGGCAAGTCCAAGCTAATTTGATCACGTCATGATGAAAATTCAAAGTGTTAAAAAAAGACAAACTTGGTGCATATGAAAGCCAAGATGTTTAAAGTACATGAATTTTAATAACGAGAATAAAAAAAAATGTTCATGAATGACCAATATAAATGAATGCACATTTGCATAAATTAAAATTTTGAGTAACGCGTGGGAACAATTAAATTTTTGGCTTTTATAGAAAAGATATCTTTAAAGTTAATACCACATTTCTGTCCCAATATTAGTGGACCCTAAGTTGAATGAACAAGTTATCATGACTATGATTTCCAGTTTTCTCAACTAATTAAAAATATGCAAATGAGGGATGGTACAAAATAGGCATGTCCCATGCGTTACTTTTTTAAGGTCTTATTTCTTATTTGCAGAAAAAATAATTATTGAATTTTCAAAAATGAAACTTTCAAAAGACAAATTTAAATAGGCTTCATCAATAATGAGGAGAAAAAGTTCAGTCTGAATTCATTCTAATTAAACACGAGTTGTTATTAAAGCTGTTCTTTTAATTAAATTGGGTAACGCGTGGGACATTTCAGTAACGCGTGGACAACATGTGTAAACATATGGAAGTAACATAAGTTTTGGCCAATGAAGTGGAATTCCCTATAACCTGTTTGAACATTGAAAATCAGTTACATGATTAGTGCACCCATTTGCCAACGACAAGACCTTTAATTATACTAATTATTATGAGAAAAAAATTCTCCCCAAAGAAAAACAATGCTCAATTCAGGATTTTCACATGTGATGAAAATCGTGCACAAAAAAGTTTTTTTTTTTTTTTTTTTTTTTTTTAATTCCTCTCATACATGTATCTATCAACAATAATGTTTTTTCTTGGCAATAGAAGTGCTACACAATATAATTTCCTTCATAGCAATGAAGAAATAAAATGTTTTCAAAAGGGTTAGATCTATTTCATGTAAAAGATTCACAAGCAACTTTTTGTCATTGGTTGCATCAAAGGCAATACGTTACATGTTGCATGCTACAGGTAGCCTTGGTCTAATTATATAGTCTCTAATGAAATAGTATTTAGTTTTAGACTGAAGCTTTATACATTTGAGTTTAATATATACTTCTAGTTGTTCATTCATTTTCAAAGTTTTCATTCAGAGACAATGTGTTACAACATGAGTTTAAAGTTTCATTTTATATTGTGCGACTGATCACATATAATCTTTCTGTTTTTTACAAGTTTTTGGTTTCACGAAGGTACTAGACTATACATATCCGCTTCTTTTTTTTGTCATGTAGTCACAAAACAGAATTAATGTAAGGTATATCTGATGTGTGTACAACATACAATTATCAGTATTTATTGTCCAAATTCAAGGTTTTTGTTGAAATGATAGCATTATCATGTGAGGCTATGATTGCACAGGAAGTAGATACCCATTGACTTTCATAGTAACTGACTTAAAGAGCTTTGCAATTGATTATGATGGCATGTACTATAGGCCTACATGTAATCTATGGTTCTAGAACAACTACCCTAAGACAGTTTTCCCTGAGAACAACTACCCCTCCTCACCCCCCCAAAAAAAAACAACCCATAACCATAACACGCTAACCCCATAACCCTATTTCTGGGGGTAGTTGTCCTGGGTTACTTGTCCAGGGTAGTTTTGTCCTGATACCAATAATATGTTATCTGAAGAGTGTAGCTTTCAACCTTTCATCAGACAATTTTTATAATCTTTATAACGATTATATCTTAAAGTACATTTATTATATAATAATAATTAATCATTGATTTTAGTAATAAATAACATTTCCTCAGGAAATGAAATTCCAAACATTCGCATCTGTCTTATTTTACTTAAATAAACACCAAACTCAACTTTTTCTCAAGTAAAAGTGGTCATTTACAGGTATATTATGCATATTGACTAAAAGTGTCCCAACCACGCGTTACTTGTCCCATCGCGTTACTATACCTTATTTTTAAAATTTGACCTTAGAGAAAAAACTAATGGGGAGTGAATGTTTATGAAACTTTTGGATTAATCTTTAGTAATACATGTATAAAACAAGTTGTGGCAATGATTTCCAGGGTGACAGTATTTTTCAACAATATTCAGAAAACAAAGTAAAACAAGAAAAAAATATGATTTTGTGGTCCCACGTCGTACGCGTTACTGGCAAATTATTAGCATAAATTAATTACGTAACGAAGTAATTCTTGATTATTTTTGTTGTTTTGTAATGAAGATACTACTATCTATCCAAACTACCCAAGAATGAGAGCTTGATTACTAAATATAAGATATAAGGCCTAAATATACTTGTGATGTCCACACGCGTTACTAGTCAAATGGCTTGGACTTGCCTTTGTAATGTTAATAACCAGCATTAAAGGGGTGAATCGAGTACAGCTTGATTTATGGTGTTGCGTGGAGGCCGGAGCTAAATACAAAATTCAATTTAATAATGACCTAAAAACAAGGTAGCTTTATGCAAGCTGAAAACGGGAGGGGCTTTAACTGATTTATAAAAGGAAGCATAATTATATATAATTTTGATATACACACGAGTATTTAAATGGACAAATTCAAGTTTCAAGCTTTAATTAATTATGCAAGAAGCTGAAGTTTAATGAGGAGGTGGGTCAAGATGGTAATTTAAAAATGGGGCCGTCAGTGTTTTTGTCATGTTCACTGGGGGTAAAATGTAGAGGGGTTCACCCTCGCCTCCCCCCCCTATTTTCAAGCAATCGTGTACAAAAACGCCGAAAATGACCCATACCTTTGCAGATTTGTGATATTTTAGCCTGTTCAGCCTCCCTTTTTCATTTCGAACTTGGCCCTCTACTTTAAAATATACTCGGCGGCCCTGCTGCATTAAGGCTCAGCCTTTATTAAATAACTCTAGGGACACAGCAAAGTAAAATAGGCAAAAATTTACAGTTTCTGCTCTAGAAATAAATTGTGAGCAACCTTGGTGACAATAATATTATGTACTAAACACATAATCCACC
>CALNVZ010002457.1:133848-155875 GCA_940671915.1 Paracentrotus lividus | reverse complement strand
TTTTTTTTTTTACAGTTTTTTACATGTAAGAAAATGTGTACTTTTTAGCAAAATATCATCATTGAAATAGAAGCTTATGTAAATTTTATTGACTTCATATTACTGTAGACAGTTATTATGCACACTGTATGTTAGTAATGTTGTAATTGTGAATGTATTTATTTCTAAAGGAAGGTTTGGATCCAATGTTTGGAAATTCAAAGCGCATATATATTTTATACGTATTTTCACATTTGCCATGCTGCCAAAGGTAGGTATAAATATTGCGAGTTGGAAGTACTGTTACGACAGCGCTCTGCTATCATGCTGCAGTCACACAGACACTTACGTATAGATACGTTTGTGTTGTTTAAATCTTATTTCATCTTCTATTCTGTCATTTCTTATGTATTGACTTAACTTTGTTTTACTGGGATAAACGAATTACCAATATTTCCACTTCTGACTATGACGGGTAGGCACCGGGGATACGCAGAAAAGAAAATAATTTTTGGACGCAACGGACGTAACTCAACGTAAGTGTCTGTGTTATGCTGCAGTCACACAGACAATTGCGTATAGATACGTCTGTGTTGTTTTAATCTTATTTCATCTTCGATTTTATTTTTCTTATATATTTATATGTTTACTGATGAACGAAATTATCAATGTTTCCACTGGCTGACTATGACGGGTAGGCATCCGTGGGGATCCGCAGAAAAGAAAATAATTTTGGACGCAACCGACGTAACTCAACGTAAGTGTCTGTGTGACTGTAGCATTACTGTAGCATAAGGGCTTGCATATGAGTAGGCTATACATAAGAAGAAGACAATAAAAGGTATTTATTCCATTTATTGGGATAATTTAAACAAATGTGTTTGCATTTTGCATTATATCAACAGGTGACAATGTAAAAGAAATAATCAGGTTAAAGATGAACGCTAACGTCGAGTTTGTCCACTTCAAGACTTTTTGATATGCCAGTTGTATGATATGGCCTATTGTCAAAAACTGATTAAGTGATTATTAACGTAATGCTACAGTCACACAGACACTTACGTTTAGTTACGTCCGGTAGCGTCCAAAAATCATTTTCTTTCCTTCGGATCCCCACGGATGCTTAACCGTCATAGTTAGCAGTAGAAATATTGATAATTTCGTTCATCCAGTAAAACAATGAAATACATAATGATAGATAGTAAAGATGAAATAAGATTACAACAACACAAACGTATCTATACGTAGTGTCTGTGTGACTGTAGCATAATGAAACCCGTTTCAAATCTGCGTAAAAAATATACAATATATGCATTGAAAAGTATTCTTGTAAAAAAAATCTTTTTAATATATCATCGGAAGAGTAAAAGGACACTACTTGATATTTTACATGCATTTTTTATCAGATTGTGTCAGCACAGATCCATTGAAGTTTGGTCAGGTCAGTATTTCCTTTTTTTTATAGAGGATTCACTGACTGTAGATGTACTTTTGAATCGTAAATGATACACTCTTTAAGTCGGAAGCATTTTTTATAAAAATATATTGTTGAATGCTCGTGGACTTTGATACTAGTGATAGGTAGCAAAACACAAGAATACTCCTTTTTACAAAAATATATGACTCATGATTAGGTCTTATGCTCTGTTAGCATTTCGCTGCGTGTGTCTATTGTTTGCTTGCTTGTTGGTTTTTTGTTTTATTTTTGTTTTTTCTGGTCCCCGTAACATTTAGTGTATTGTAGAATTGAATAGTTTTTATGATGAAATAAATTGAATTGAACTAATTTGAAATGTAAAGAAATGTGTATTTCATTCATTATTTGTGTGTTTGTCTTTTTCTATAACACATTGTTTGTAATTTGTGTATAATTATACGAGAGGTTTTGGAAAGCCACTGACAGTATATCAGTCAGATTTGATTGTTTATGTCTGGGGCCGATGAAAGACGTGACAAGGATTCGAACCTAGGATCCGTACCACGAAACCGTCATAAGTCTCAGTTCTTGGACAACCCTCACGTGTTGTAGAAATTAACATGAGTTCCAATGGGTTGTGACGGCTTCGTGGTACGGCCCCTGGATCTCATCTGTGTCAACCAATGATGCAGAAAACACCCGTGGATGTTCAGTGAACACGCATGTTTTGTTATTTGGTGATGGAAAAAAATATAGGTCAGAGAACGACTAAAGACCACCGCACACGATACGATTTTTAGTCGCACAACTACCGGATTTTGATCTGAAATAAAACAGTGCGTGCAAAATATACGCACTTAGATATTTCAGATCCAAAGTTGGTCATTCGTGTGACCGAAAGTCATAAGGTGTGCGGTGGCCTTTATTCAAATAATCATGCGTTGGAGTGACTGTAAAAGTCATGTACCGTCCGCCAAACGACTTTTTGTGGTTTCCTCTCTTCAAATTGTGGATTATCACGCTGGCGTGGAATATGGGCAATTATGGGTCATATATATTTTATCAAATGAAAGAAGAGACTCTACGCTTCGAAATTTTATTAAGATTAAATTATAATAAAACATTGATCAATTTTAGTTTGTTTTTTTTCTGGGACGCATTGTATGCGGTTGCATATAACATGTGTATTGTACAGTTGTCCGCAAAATTGTTCATACCCTGACATTTTTTAAGTTTTTTGAATTTTGCTTTTAAATAAATGAGTTTCGTCAAAATTTTTGGTGATCAGTATGTTACTAACATCTGGACTATTAGGAAAGTTTGACATTTTGAGTAATTTGGTATTCCAGGGGTATTTTATTGACAGATTTACTAAAAAAGGCCATGTTCATAATCATTCATACCCTATAGGGGTGCCAAATCTAATTTATTATCTAATCATCTCGGCTATAATTATTTATTTAAATATCCACATGAAATAGTTCTTGCGAATGTCACGAACCATCATTCATATCTTCCATGTGTTTGGACTAATGCTTCCTCTCGAAAACGTCCAGGCTGTGTATTAGGCTGCATGGTCTTTGAGCCATTTAGTGAGTATTCGACTTCCGAGACACATTTCTTGTCATGTCATCGAATATTCCTCTCAAGGTCATTCATTATGATTGTCCTTGAACTACTACATGACTAACTTGGCCGAATGCTTCTGAATTTCCTCCTGTTGACAGGTCCAAAACTGTCCCATGTAACATTTACAAGCATACTTATGCAAGTTTTCATCCAGGATCTTTATAAAATGTCTTCACCGGGATGCCTCCTATTCTGAACAGATTCCCAGTGCTACCATCAATGATAATCCCCCGTAGCAGTTCTATGTGAATAACATGTGCATAAATCAGGACAATGTTCTTTAGATTGAAGGATTCATCTTTCTTTTGCCAAATTGAAGAAAGTCCATATCACCCGTAAATTCAAATTTCTCTCATCAACTTATATAATTATGGTCCAAAAGTTAAAATTCTGGTTTAAATGAGCTCAAGAACTGTCCACAGGCCTCCAGGTGGGTCTGACTGCAAAACTGGAGCCCGTATTGGGAAGTGTTCGTATAGATATCCTCTAAGTAGTATTCGCTCTTTGGTACCATCGTATAGAGCTGGTCAGTGGTATCCATTCCGACCTTGATTGTGATCTGTGGGTTGCTGTAGGCCTCTCAATATACTTATTTGGCAATTCAAGGAGACACCTTCCACATTTAGTCCTGCCCATAGTAGCTTTTTCCCAAGTGTCTTACATCTGGTGCTCATGAAAGAAGCACTTGAGTGTTGAATCACTCTGTAAACATAAATTAGTCATTGGTGCTTATAAATTAGTAAAAACGACTAATTTATATTAGTCCAGTCTCAGTGACTTAATTACCTCAGTCAAGACTAGTTTAGGTAAGTCATTTTGACCAATATAAACAAGTCATTTAACAAATGACTTGTTTACATTGGTCAAATGACTAACAAATGACTTGTAGGCCTACAAATGACTTATTTATATTGGTCAGAGGCTAGGCCTACGGCGCACGTAACAGTGATTCGCGGTCAAACCACACGGACACATGCCGACATGGTAAAAACAAAACGACATCGAATGCAACGCCCAATAATTAGATCCATCTCAGGATATCGTTGAAATTGCTTTTAAAGACCAAGGTAAGTTTATGTCATAATTCTATTTTTGATGCAAATCCCGAGCAAGGAATGCGTGAAGAAATTGTGACATTAAATTATTATTGCAGCCCCACATGCTCAATTCCACGTTAGTTGTAGGGCCTCTACTTATATTATGGAATACTAGTAATTTGTAGTTGCAGAACACGATTCATGCTCGGATGGTGTGCTGAATGATTATAGATATGATATGATGATCGATAATTAGTATCATTGAATATATTCATGTAAAGAATCAAAGGATAGAGTTCCTCTTCCAAAAAAAAAAAAAAAAAAAAATCGATAACAGCACACCTGTGTGCATGCGTGTCTATAATTTATCGGACGTCCACCTTTTGCTATTCAAAATTGATTCAAATATTTTTAAAAAAAATTCTCGGCAGCGTGCAAGTCGTCTCGTTGGTGTAGTGGTGTGAGAGTAAGACAGTGACGTTGATGACTCGGGTTCGACTCCCGCTATTCATCTTGTGTTTTTTTACTAAATAAACTGCAAGTTGTATTTTGGTGTTATTTTTTTATTATTAAGATATCATTTTTTTTTAATATAACCCTAACCATGACCCTAACCCTAGTCTATGTTTAAAATATTATCATAAACCATTTCCACATTGTATATTTTCAATTTGGGTAGCGTCGCTAAAGGAACTCTTGCCGATCGATTTTAATGGTAAAAGATGAGTGGTGCAGCCGCCCCCCCCCCCCAAAAAAAAAAAAAAAAAAAAAAAAAAAAAAAAAGAAAGAAAGGAAAAAAAGAGAAGAAAAAAAAGAAAACAAAATGAAATAAATAAAAACATTTTATTTAACATTTATTTTTCATTAATTTTTCATGCAGAATGCCAGACACCTCATGTATCTGCAACATCTCTATCACACTCACATAGCACATCCATCGGCTTTCACGCGCTCCAGATTCATAGAGGTGTTTTTTCGTCAGACGATTCCTGCTTCTTTTATAACCGGTGAGTAGTATTTATGATGTTCACCTATTTTGAAAATAACGTATAATCATGAGCAATGTATACACGTACAAACAATATTTTCCTATTATTTTAATTAATTCAATTCAATCAATTCAAAATTTTATTTCCGAATCTTAATAAAACATAAAAACATACATGTATAATATATAAAAAATCCATAATCATTAAATTCATTGAAAAGGAAAAAGGAAACTTACAGAAAGCAAAGCTTGTAAATAATGAAGTTCCTTAATGTACAATAATACAATTAAATATGGACAATGTACACAAATATATATGCCGGTATACAAAACAGTAACAACAAATACAAAGTTATAACGTAAATACAGGTTACTTAAATACAAATATGCGAATACAAATATACAAATTACATAATCCTATAACATGATATTTATTCCCCTTTACATGATGAGGTAGATCCATGCTGAGCTATTTGTTCAACTTTTCTGAAAAGAAGGCATCAAAATGAGGTACTGGAATGGATTCAAAAACACCGAAAGCTTCTCCGCTAGATCTAAGGTATTTTCACTTCATGTTCTATAAATTCTGTTACTTGAATCTGTACATGAAAATATTTTGAATAACAATCTCACCTTTTAGAGGGAGTGTATTTTAAATATTGGACTAAATGTTTTATTCGCCAATGAATGCCAACATTTCTTAATTAGAAAATTTACTTTGACCCCAGGAAGTCAGCGTTTTTACAAAGCTGAAGGGCCATGACCATTTGTGCTTCTTTTATTTTTTTTAATTATATGTTTATAAATGATAACTGTATGTTTTATGTTGCGATTTGGAAAATAAAGTACAATACAATACAATAAGTTCAATTAGAGAAGGGATCGTAGATATAACTTTTCCGTCATAATCAAAGAACAATTAGCCAAAATCAAAGCGATTTTCTACTTATTTGATGAATAGGCCTACTGGTCTCATAGAAAACCGTATTTTTAAGAATAAAAAAGACTCCCATTTTCATTAGTCCGTAAACACCCATTAAAGTTCCAAATATAAATAAATCTCTCTAAAAAAGATTTTTTCTCGCCCCAGTAAAAAAACCCAGTATGTTTTGAAGTCAGATAATCTAAAAAATACTCTAATCATCCGTTAACAATGTTTCCGTGGTCTATAAAGCCCATACAGACCTCACTTATGAAAATAATTCAGTTATGTAACTTTACAAAGAAATCCGGCTAACCAATCAGAAATGTATTTAAGGACGTCTAACATTTGAAAACTACTCTTATGGTGTTTCTCATGTCTTGAAACCCCCTATAAGTCCCGCTAATCAAAGTAAAATGAATATGCCTATGTGTTACTATATATTTGTCTTGTCCAATCAAAAAGAGCATTTTAATGACGTCATTAGTTTTTGAAATTGTTCTCATCGAATTCCGCGGGTCTGAAACCATAGAAGGACTTCTCTTAAGAATTAGTTATCCGTCTTCGGATGAGGAATTAGTTTTGTCGCATTGAATCAGCAAGGATTCACGTTGAACGTGCTCAGATATTGAATGGAATTGTACCTTTGTTGAGCTGGGGGATATTGCTAATTGTTATTCTGAAATTTACAAGACAAGCTGAACTTCAGATACATCTAATTTCTCGCGTTTCTTTTTTTTTTTTTTTGGTTTTATTCTGCATAATGTTCTTGTATTCAAACCTTTATATTACACTGTACCACATACTTTACCTTGTTTGAATGTACTGCATGCAGTGAAATGTAACATGTCATGTATACATGTACATATTCAAAGCAATACGTATACATAATTATTATATTATTTGAAGTGAACGTGATGATTGGGAATTTCTTCATTGAAACCAATATTTTCGAATTTACATTTATGCGTTTTTATTTACTTATATATATATATATATATATAAATTTGTATTAGACTTTTCCATTCTTCTCCATCCTGATCTCTCTCTTTCCCTCTGTCCTTCCCTCTTGTTCTCCTTTCACTGGATTCGAAGACTCACCTCTTGAGTTGTTGCGTTTAGATGGTTTTGCTACTTTTTCCAGACCTCGGAAAAATCGACAAGGAGGTGGGGTAGCTTGCTCGCGAAACATGTATTCACCCTCGACTTTTACTGACATGATACCAGAGGATTATTGAAGTGATTTGGGTCATGGTTAAGACCCCCTTACTTACAAGTAAATTTCTGAGTTCATTGTGTATACTCTATTTTCCTCCAAGGAGTCTAATGAAGCTGAATATATAGATCATGTCATTTCAACAATTGATTCTTTGCTGGTAAAATATCCTGATGCTGGGTAGCTGTACTTTTGGGTGTTTAATGCTTAAATTTAAAAATTTTAAGAGATAACTTTCAACAAGTGGTTGTAAACCTACAAGAGGGCAGAACATACTTGATAAGATTTCTCAAATTTTCGGGAATTTTATAAAATATGCAATTTCTTGCCCGCCATCGGTAGAAGTGACCATAATTGTATTATTTGGTACCCTATCACATTCTAACAAACATATGATACGAAAATTAGAATTGTAACAGCCGTAAAAGATAGTTGGCATTCGATTGTTTGGACAATGGTTAACGGCACAAACGTAGGAAAGAAGTTTTTCTTCAATACATCAGTTTAACATAATGTATACCAGGCTTTTGTCAATATTGATAAAAAATCAACTGATTATTATTTACCTTCGCATTGAGGTGAAAGTAGTCAAATGACTAAACCGTGGTGACACCATTTATTAAATCACTTATACTGATCGACAAAGGCTTTTAAAAAGCAAAACGGTAATCTTTGAGGCATTTAAGAAATCAAAGTTGCTCAAGCCATTTCTGTTGCAAAAGGAATTTATATACGACTCGTATTAAAAAGAAAAGCTGAGAAATCCTTCAGCTTGGTATTAGATCATATAAAGATACTTACAATGGTAAACAGGATCATATTCCAATAAAGATTCCTGGTATGCGATACTCAAAGTGATCAATTATTCTAAACAAGAGCTAATGCATTAATGATTTTTTTGTGTATCTATTGCCTCAGATCTTTCTCCCTGGATTAGAAACCATTACCAGCTTTCTACTTCTCAATCTGAAAGTCCAAATATTAGTTGTGGGAAGTCTATTGCAGATTACCGGAAATACAATTACATAAAGCATCTGTAAAAGATGACCTTCCAATTTAGAATCTAAGAGATTCTGCAATGTGAATTGATTGTACCGTACCAGAATCCTTAAGTATATCTTTCAGACAAGTGTCTACCTTCCACAATGGAAATTCGGTCAAGACACCTATTCCAAATCCACCCCCTAGTCATAATACACTTGCGTCCCATACTTTGACTTCACTTTTTTTCTAAGTTGGCTGAACTCTTTTATGGCTCAGTGCGCTATTAAAAGACATTGGAAAAATATTATTTGATATATATCAGTTCTGTAATAGACCAGGATTATCAACATCACTTATCTTGTTGGTCTTTTGCACCATCTTATAAAAACGCAGAAAATAATAAAGCCATTCTACGTTGGAATGTACAGATTCAGAAAGGCCTTTGATCGCCTCGGATACGGTTTCTTATTGGAAAAAAATGATCATATGCATAAAGCCATGTGATAAAACTGGATTATTAGTTTTTACAATGTCGTATCAAAGTACTTTATATAATTGAATTTTGTCTAAATGTTATAGTTAATCATGCGGTCGTCCCCAAGGGACACGCCTTGCCCCCATCCTTTTTTGATAATGGTGTCAATGATTTGTGAAATATATTCCTATAACATTATTATAATATGTTGAGTGATTGTCCTTAGTACAATGTCGTAACAACCGACGTCTGCACAGATTACAACCTGAACTCAACTCTGCTGCCAGTAACTGGTCGCAATCGATATAACATGTCTGCTCATCCTGCCAAAATGTTCACCCTTCATGTTTCATTTTTGAAAAAATCCACCTCTTCCTGAAATTCTTTCTGTCAACGACTCTATTTTATGCAATGTACAAAATATCAAAATTCTTGGAATAATCACTCAATCCAATTTAAAATGGAACTTACATATTGATGATTTACTTAAGAGGTGCAATAGAAAACTATACATGTTGATGAAACTTAAGAAATTTAATTTACCTTTGAATGATCTAGTGACAATATATGCAGGTTATATACGACCAATTTTAGAATATTGTGCTCCGGTGTTCCATAGTAGTCTTACAAAAGAACAAAGCAATAGTCTCGAGAAAATACAACGAAGAGTGTGTAAAATCATATTAGGATATGAATACATTAATTACTTGCATGCTTGCCAAATATGTAATTTGCCAACTCTTGAGGAGAGGAGACTGAAACTTTGTATAAAATTTGCTAAATCAATTTCAAATCATCCCATTTGTCAGACATGGTTGCCTAAGAAAAAACGCATGAACATATCCCTTCGCCATATGCAGACTTATCAACAATTTAAATTCAAAACAGAAAGGTTAAAAAAAAGCCCTTTGCCATTTTTGGTTGACATACTTAACAAAAGCTAAAAAAAAAACCCTCTTATTTTCTTATTATCTTTATTAATGTCAAAAGTATGTACAGTCTCCTCTCCTCAAGTCAGGCCTATGAAATCTATCTTGTCGATCTTATAAAAATTAATGCACACATTTAATAATATTACCGAATTTTATGCTATGTGTTTTGTAACCACTGTAAATAGTATTTTTCTCATTTTAACTTTTTAAATTGTATTCATAATGTGCCATGTAAACATGTACACGTGAAAGTTCCAGCTGCGGCTGTTTTTCATGTACAATAATTAATTTCATGTTTATGAATAAAGACCATTTTTGAATTGAATTGAAATGAATTGAATTTACTCTTTCTCTGTGTCTTCCTCACCCTCTCACTCTCTTCCTCCTATGCTCTAATGAACCTTTTTGTATTTTTGGATATAACAAAAATTCGGAGTAACGAACCTTTTTCTATTTTCGGAATAACGAACCTTTTTTTATTTTCGGAATAACAAACCTCATTCTATTTTTCGGATTAACTAACCCTCAGAGTATCAAACATCACCCCCCCCCCCCCCCCCCGGACTATCGGACCCGCGGACTTTAGTACCCGCGGACTATCGGACCCGCGGACTATCGGGCTGTATCCCAATTATTTTCGTTTCGTCTTTATTTAATGAAGAATTTATTTCCCAACGTTCTCAACAGTGACTTCTTCCAAAAAAGAATAAGTTTCGCTATTAAAATCGGGTCGTTATCATTATTTCCGCAATCGTTTTCGTGCCGTCTTTATGTCTTAAAGAAATTACTTCGAAGCATTATCAGCGGCGACTTCTTCCGGTAAAGAATAAGTTTCGTTCATAAAAATGGGCCGTTATCACTCAATAACTAAATAAATAATTCCGCAATTGTAAGCTATTCGTTCCGTATTTATTTATGAAAGAAATTATTTAAAAACATTATCAGCGGAAAATAATCTCCATCGGAAGATTAAAAAGTCGCCGCCGATACTTTTTCAAAATAACTTCTTCGTGAAATAAAAACGGGTCAGATATAATTGCGGAATTATTATTGAGTCTTTTATAGGTCTCGCAATGATTTACATAATAAACATAATATCGATTGTATGAAAATAAACTAGTCACATGATAAGCTTATGATCACCCCTTTGAAAGGAACGATATGTAACGACAGATCAGCCCTTCCCAAACTCATAACAATTGAACAGCAATGGTGATTCTACCCTCCCTCTCCACCACGCCTGCCCTTTCGATTTTCCCGGGTTCGCCACAGATTATTTCAGTTTCTGAATAACAAACCTCATTCTATTTTTGGATATAACGAACCTTTTTCTATTTTTAGAATAACGAACTTTTCTATTTTCGGAATAAGGAACCTCATCCTATTTTCGGAATAGCGAACATCACCCCCCCCCCCCCCCCGCGGACTATCGGACCCGCGGACTATCGGACCAGCGGACTATAGGACCCGCGGACTATCGGACCCGCGGACTATCGGACCCGCGGACTATCGGACCCGCGGACTATCGGGCTGTAGCCGTACATGTATGGTGTTTTGAGTGTTGACAGGATAGTCCAGGCTGTAGACTATGGGAAAAAGAGTAAGAGGGGAGAGAGAGAGAGAGAGAGAGAGAGAAAGAAATAGAGTGAGCTTTGAAAACTTCCTGGTGCCATGCAACGCCATGGTGAGTGTTGCATGAAATATAAAATGCATTGCTAGCGTCTACTAGTGCTAAAGTGCAGGTTTACAGAATTTGATCACAACATACGACTTTACACAATAAATTGCTACATATTAGAAAAAAGCAATTGCCGAAATGTAACTTGAATATCATTCTGGATAGTGTCTAAACTAGCAATATTTACAAAAAATGATAACTAATATTTTTTTTAAATCCAATAAATATGATTTCGGATACCGGACATGATAGCGCAATCGGTTAGAGCGCCCGTAAAAAGGTAGCCTTTCTTGCTTTCATAAACGGGAGGTCGTGAGTTCGAAACCCGGCCGAGTCATACCAAAGACTTACAAAAATGGTACCTAAATTATTACAGTGGCGAGTTCCCACATATTGCTTTTCGTGTATGTCTAATTACTGATTATGTACGTGTGAGTGACTCCGATGTTGGGATGCATGCATTGTTATATCAATCATTGTCATAATTGTCTCCGTTTCAGGTTTTCAGATAAATCACTCTCCCAAGCAGTACAGCATTAGGATTTCCGAAACATAGAGCTTGACAATTATTAGCAACTTTTCTAGTGATCGATTTCAGATCAATAGCATTATTTCATATCAGATTAATTTGCAAAATGTCAAAGGAGCCCCTGAATACCTTTTGGTCAATTTCTCATCACAAATCTCAATCAACTGAAATTTTATATCATGGCAAGTGAAAAAGGACCACACACTACCATCCAAGTTCCCAAAACATGAAAGATTGATTATTGTTCGCAACTGTGCTTACGATCAATATCAGATCAATTTGCAATTATTTCAGATCAGATCAATTAGCAAAATGTTGCGGGACCCCTTGAGTACCCCCCCCCCCCCCCCCCATTTCTCATGACAAATACCAATCAACCGACTTTTACTGAATACATCATGGCAAGTGAAATACGACCAAGGAATCACTCCACACATTATCATAAAGCTACTAAACCATTCACTCTACATCCACTGACCATACTAACGAGCATCACAACAACCTCTGAAACAAAACCCCAATGATTTTTATATTATCAACAACACCAATGTAATCATTTACTGACAACCCTCACCATCACTGTCGACGTCATTACAAAACAAAAAAAAATTAAATAAATAAAAAAGTCATTGACATGCCACTTTCCACTTTCACAAACACATATCCATCCATAAGCATCCATCACTTTTTTAAAAATACCTTTAGTGGGTTACTCAACCAAAAGACCTTGTTATATTTTTCATTATACTGAACACATGGGAACGTAGACACATGTGCATACGTTTGACTTGCGACCCAGAAATCACCTCTTTATAAAAAAAAAATTGTATACCGGTATGTGCTCATTGTATCTAAAATAGAACTGTATTATCAACAATACCACTACACACATAGGCTGTAATATCTCTGGCAAACCCACTACAATCACCGATAACATGAACAACACCATCATCAGCAGTACATTTAAAACCGCAATACTGAAGGTATTAAAAACAGAATAACCAGGACATATGTAGATACTTGGAAACAATAGGAATCAACACATGTGGTTTTACTATTAATATTAATACTTCAAAATTCACACAATGCATGTTAATTCTAATTCTTTCCCGGCCTCAATAAATTGTGTCCACACCAGAAAGTGTTCACTTTAACACCTCAAATTTAACAGTGCATCATTCTTGAGTAAACTAGGTATACATACCAAAAAAAAAGAGAGGACTAAATGGTTAAAGAAATAGTCATTAACAAGATATCATAAGTTGGATCCATTATTTATAAATTAACTGCTCGGTTCAAGTTTTTAGAGCATCGACATGATGGTATTATGCAGGATAACATCTAGATGTTTGTGGTTTTACAGTGCAGAGGTACTCTTTTAAATATAGTTTGTAAAAAAGTGTGATTCATAAATAAATTTTACATAAAAAAATAGTCTACATCTAAATGATTGTAAAAACCTATTTGATTCATTGATGCCAACAATCAAACGTGACGATTTTGATTCAGTGCATTCTTGGGTCGACACATTTACAACTTGGTAAATTATCCTACATGTAGATCATCGGCCAACATGATATCAAGACTTCTTCTTCTTCTCCTTCCTCTTTGGTAAAGTCTCCTGGTGAAAATATGATCCAAAGAATTATATCGGAAATAGAATACTGTACTGGTCCACCAGCCGTTCTTCATACATTGTAAGTAGGTTTCATTCCTCAACTTGTTATGCTATGATGGTGAAAATTCTCATGATGTATCCTTGGCAAATCAAGAGAGGAACTAGCAGTTAATATCTATCGGAATGAATGACAGTAATGCAGCAGCAGCCCAACTCACATGTACATCCATTGGTATTGATTAAGCACGTATTCACGTCCATCCTATGGGTCCTGAAAGAAAAAAGAAGTAAAACTACATGACAATAATAATAATAATAATAATAATAATAATAATAAGCTTATATAGCGCCTTTTCCATCGTAACACAATGTAAGAATTAAAGGGCAACAAAAAGTATTCAAAAACATCTTGTAAATAATATTTTGAGTTAAATAAGATAAAAAATAAATAAAATGGGGTCTACAAATGATTGAGCGAATCATTGCCCTTTAAAAAAAAAAAAAAAAAAAAAAAAAAAGCAAAATTTTGGGGGAGGATCTAAAGCTGCCAATAAAAACTCTGACATGACATGATTTGCTTTGGTTGGGACTGGATGATGCCAATCCTGTGGATTTGGGCTCGTGTAGAGGGCTGTTCACCACGTATACTATAGGGGTAGTGCAGTATTAATTCAACAGAGTTTTGCCCAGATTACCATCATGAGATTTCACATCTTCTTACAGGAATACAGTTTGCCTACAATTTTTTTTTAGTTCATTGTCACAGCCAAACATTTTAATCATCGACTCCACTTCAATTTGCATTTTTTGTACCAGTCAGGATCGAAGCGAAGAGGATGATGGCAAGGTCAAAACAGTAATATATGAAATAGTCAAAAGATCATCAAACAATATCATAATTTATGGAGATCAAAATTTTAACAAAATTAATTCTATGCACCTTCTTTCATTGGCACAAAATTAATATGAACATGTCCTGATGACATGTGTGTCCATGGCTAGTCCTTTCACTATCAGCCATAATTGACATTTTGAAAGAAAGAAATATAATGAGGTTTCTCCTGCTAGTGTTGTAGAGCAGAATTTTTTTTTTTTATTCACCCCTCAAAATAATTTTCTTTAACTTACATTTTGACAGACCTTGGTGCTTGTGATCTCGAGGGCATGGTGGGCATGATTGAAGTAAATGCATATTGGTGTTGAAGCTTTGGGCATGCTAAAAGAAAAGGAACAAACATAATATAGGAGATATCAGCTGTATGATGGTCGTGCCTATGTCTGCACACCTAAGATTTTTAATCTAAATATAAAATGAAATAGTATTTTGAAATTCATCAATCTCTCCATCTTTTAGGCTATCTAAACATGTTTTTTTTTGTGTTTTTTTTTTTGTGTTTTTTTTTTTTTGTTGAAATAAATACAGACAGTGACCAGGTTGGCACCACACTTCTTTTCCTTGACACAAAATAATATGTAAGCCTATAATGTCCGGATAACCATCGTCCATGACTGCACTCTTATTTTTCAGCCATATTTGTCTTTTTGCAAGAAATATAACGAGCTTGCTTCGGCTATTGTTTGTTGTTAGTGTATATCAGTAGACTATATCATTTCTTTTTTAAATTCACCCAACATAAAGATTTTTTTTATAGCTTACGTTTTGGAAGACCTTGGTGCTTATGATCTCGAGGGCATGGTGGGCCTGAAGTAAATGAACAAGGTGTTGAAGCTTTAGGCGTGCTAAAAGAGATGGAGTAAACATAATGAAGGATATATCAGCCAATATATATGATGGTGGCGCCTATGTCTGCACACCTAAAAAAAATGTAATTTCAATACAAAATAAAACATCATTTTGAAATTCAACAATCTTTCCATCGTTTATATTGTGATGAACAAAAAAAATCTAATAAATAATAAACAAGAAAAACATTAGAAGACAGGCTTCTAATTTTGTGTTGCCAGATTGGAAAGTGCCAATGTGTGCACACTTTTCTCAATTTCAGACTTAGAAATAGCACATTGTATATTTCTGGGGTAGCAAATAGGCCTATAACTAGCGAACAATTCTTGTTTATTCATGATGTCCATTGTTTTTTGTGGATTGTTTGAGTTGAAGTCTGAAAATTCATATTCATTGCCTTTTATTATGTATTATTTTATGGAGTGCGCAGACTTGAACGTTTATGCAGTACACAAATATATGAGGGAGCAAGGAAAATTAATTTCATGTTTTGCATGCACTAGTTTAGAATGGGAGATTAGATCACCTGACATCGGTAGAGAGCACGGCCAGTTACAAAAACTAAGCTCAACTGCAGCCAGGCGATACTACATATCGACCTCATCATGAGTATGAGACTAGTATGAGTGCTGCAACCAAAGTTTTATTGCAAATGGTCACAATTCTCCGTATTCAAAAAAAATTTTATACGTCATCGACAAAGGCTCGCGCTCTACGAGTAGATCTAGGCCTAGTAGAGAATTACTAGAATTAGACCTAAGAAAAAAAAAACGTTATTCGTTAGCCAATATGATGATGGCGATGCATGCGAAACGGCAATGCCGTTCACCCCCGGGATCCCCCCGGTCCCGGTTCCGGTGGTAATCGCCCGATACCCGTCGAGAGTGCTCGGGATCTTATTTCCAACTTCCCTAATTATGGCGAACCTTCAAACCTAATTTCATAATATAGACCCTTCTAGACTATAATCAAGATAGATTTAATTTTCATATAAGTTTTTCTTTCGGAGGTCGTGACAAATAGTAAAAAAAAAAAAAATCAGCTAGCGGACACGGAAAAAACTGACATTTTGAAGTCGACGAGATACTTACCGACGATGGCGATGACCGTACAAATAGAAGCGCAAATTATCCTTCTTAGCGATTCTTTTTCGAACCTCAACCTGCTCCATTCGGGTTATTATTGCTCTCATGTCTTATTCTTCTAATTTTTTTAATAAGTTTTTTCTGCTAACGCACTTTTTGTTTCGAGACATCGCGACAATCGTAAGGTTAGATTGAACTTTCCAGCTAGCTCGATCAATCGTGAGTGAGAAACCTAGCAAGTTATTTTTTTATCCGCTTTCACTGTACTGCACTTTCGCACGGTCGAACCAAGCGCATTATGTTGGCGATTTCAGCTGCAGTTTCCAGCCCCACGCTGCCCGAGAAGAAGCTCGCTGTGTGAGAGGGAGGCAATTTCACCCGTATGAGTTGTTCTAGCGTAACACGTCACGCTAACGCTCGATCAATCTTCAATCATAGATATCTCGAGAAATATACGTCCGATTGATCTAAAAAAATTGACCCAAAAGATTACAATTATTATTACAACATTGGCTGAAACCGTTTTTTATTTTCAGGTTTCACCATGAAGTTAAACAATCCCTTTAAAAGTTGAAATTGATAGCTAGATTTTTAAAAACATGATTTAATCAATCGAATACGATAGTCTAATCATATTCTGTATTTGTTCTCATTAAAAACAAACAGAAAAAGTTCTTGCAGCATAGCTTCCTGCACAATATTGTTAACACAATTATTAGTAAACTTACATTAATATTAGAAAAAATTGGTATATTGAAAATTGATATTTCGATATTTTCCATTATACATGTTATATCTATTTTTCGGGCCATGTTCTTCATATGAAAACTCATTCATATGAAAATAAAATAGCACATAACGCGCTGAATGAAACCAAAGCAACAGCATTGACATTTGTTTACCAGTAAATTTCAGAAAGTATAAGTTAGTTCACGCTCCTGTGATGATAGCACAAAACAGTACTAATATATTTAACGGTTTAAAGTATTAACATTAGGTGAGTTTGTTATTTGTAGTTCATTTCTTATCTTATTTGTGCGTGTGGGGAGGGGGTGGGCGGTGCCGCTCAGTTAGATTTACATAAAATCTTTTATGGTGGTGTCACATGCACCGGGTAAAAAGAACGGGTCTTCGCCGTTCACCGAAAAACCAAAATTTGCAACAAGGCAATAGAACGGCACCGGCCACATTAACATTTTTCATCATTTTCACCGGGTCTGTATCGTTCTTTACCGGGTCTACAACAGGTCCTAGCCAGTCTGGTACCGGGCTGACCGTCCTCATATGTAGTCCATGCTTTCTTCTTGTCCGTGCGATTACCGCTTGGCCACCGACCTTACCGCTCTCTGATAGGAAAAAGAAAATTGTTTTCTTCGCCGGGTGACTCACCGTTTTCCACCGTTCGCGACCGCGCAAAACAGGTTGATGCGAACGGCGGGACACGGAGGATGGGTCGGTGATGACCCGTCAAAAACGCTCACGTGATTTTGTCTTCGGTTCATGCCCGGCGAACCTCAAAATTTTCGCCGGGCATGAACCGCAGGCACCGGCCGATGGAGACCCGGTGTAAGGGCGGTATAATGGCGTTGTGATGACGGTATGCGGATGGTGTGAGGAGGAACAAACGCTCCACACCCGTCCATAAGATCGGTCATGCACGGTGTTGGACTGGACTGGTGGATCTACCCTTATGGTGTCTTCAAATCACGTATATGGTGTCTTCAATCCGCCCTTTGTTTTCGAAGCACTCGATCTCATCGCTCTCTTCACAAGCTCAGGGATGAATGATATTGCAGCTTTCAAAAGATACGTTATAATCTGAAATACTTTTATTGTCATTGCCGGGGAGAAGAATTTAAGATTTGGTCCTTTTATGGATATTTTTTTTTTTTTAATATTTGTTTCTTTCGTTTGACATTAGTTTCTAAAGTTTCATTTTAACAGCTTTGCAAACAAATATTAGACTATACTTTCATAATAAGCTCCAGCATAGTTTGGTCTAAATCGTTTGCCCAAATTACATGTATACTTTATACCCGCCTTTCATTAAGAAAAAATTGTATTAGTTTTATCGAATATTATTTTAATTTCTCCGCGAAAGTTTTAGGCCGAAAATTTAGGTAAAAATAGTGCCTAAAATTGAGAATTAGGGGCCTTTGCCCCCCCCCCCCCCCCCTCTTATCGCCTGCCCCTTCCCCAGAATAAATAAATTATAATATACATATGAATGGATTGAGTGACCCGTGTGGAATGACTCCTACCCTATGGTTGTTGTTTGAATAATGATGGGATATTGGACGCCCAAAGACCAAAACGCAGACCCTCTATCAATAATTATAATCAAGAACATAAAAAAAATAATATTATTTCAAAATGAAGAAACTTTGTGGGGGGGAAAAAAACCTTTGAGGTTTTCCCACCCCTTCAGAACTCTAAAGTTAGAACAATTTAATAAGTACGACCAATTCGATATTGTATAAAATCTATGATAAGGTGTAAATAATTAAACCAGAACTGAACTGATGTGAAAATGTGAAAACAGAGACAGGGGTTTAAAGTAAATGAAACAAATGCGACAAAATATGGGCCCCCTAAGAAACTATAATTTCCGAGTAAACCAGCCCCCAAATAAAGTTGATAAACCTGTTTATGTCATATGATTTATTCTTCATGGTATATAATACTTTGGTTGTAAAATATTACTCTGCGGATTAGTTTTTAAGTCAAATTCATTCAGTTATTGATTGTACTGTTGTAAATGCAGATCAAGGGGACAACATTTAAAAACGTAGTTTTCACGTCATATGTTTCGTTGTACTTACGAGTGGTGCAAGTTCGGCACAAGTGGGGCGACTTGCATGCGGACAAGGAAAGGGGTGATGTGCCGACCTCACACGGTCCTCTTCCGTCCTGCAACATGGCATGAAACGGTGTGGCTCCTCATTCGTCTTTTAGCCGGCCCTTATTAACGACTGGTCCGGGTTTAAACACGCGTCTGACGGTAGTAAATAAACACTTCATCGATTGAAAAAGCTAAGTAGGCGTATAACAATAAATACTCCCCAAAAGGGTTAAATTAAAATGTTCTCTAGTATTAATTAAGATGATCGCACCTCAACACAGGCATCCTACCCAAGTACTTCGTTAAAAAGTAGCCCCTATATATATAATGCGGCTGATGACAGTCAAAGAAGTTTAAGGGAATGCTACTGCCAGAACATGATTGGGTTTCGCCTTTAGAGAAAACACGTTTGTATTGCTATGTCAGAACATATAGAATTCTAGCACATCATGGGTCTATTGTTCTGACTTAGCAATACAGAACGTGTTTTCCTAAATGCCAAACCTATACATGGCTGGCAACAGCATTCCCTTAAACATTCTTTGACGCTCAGACCTCCGCCGATTAATAATAGCAGGTGTTACTTTTACGAGTACTTGGGAGGGGATGGCCCTGGTGAGGTTCGATCACTCGGTGTTTTTAATGAAATATCTTCTCTAAATGGAAGATTAAAAATGATAGAACATTGGAAGTTGTTGTATAGGAAGAAAATATTTAGTTGTCGTTTATATGACATTTTGTGTTTTTCATTTCTCGGAGGTCCGGTCTGGGGACTGACCGTTCTGAAAATTATGGCGTCGGTTCATGTCACCCGGAAATAACGGCCGGCAACGATTCGGCTGTTCATATAGAAATCTCTCGGGATATACTTGGTGTACTCAGGCGAACTCTGCGTGAATGTTTGGACGGCTTCACCGCTTCACCGTGTGCCTCACCGTTTGCCGCCGTGTGCACAAATTTGGCCAGAACGGTGGCGAACGGTGGGCCAACACGGCACATGTCAGGTCAATTTGAAATGCAAAAACAAATGTAACGTGAAATCAAATAAATTCAAATGTTTTGATGGTTAGAATCCCATAAATTATAAAGAAGGAAATTCTGGTAAGAGGAAAAACAAAGGCGAGAGCGAGGAGCGAACGGAAATTTTGAAGTATTCGAATGAATAGAAAACAGAACAGTTTATGCGTTCCTCAAGAACACAATGTAATAACTCAATAAGAAAAAAAAATGTGCGAGCGCGAAGCGCTAGCAAATATTTTGCTACATGGAAGTTTAAAACTTTGCTCTTTCTTCATAAAGGATATTTTAAAGACCCCTTCTGTTTTTTGTTTTTTGTTTTCCCCCTTAGTTTCTGGTAATTTCGGCACCCTCCCTTAGTTTAGGATAAAGTTGGAGCCCCTAAGTTAAAGTTAAATTTGGAGCCCCTACATTTGAGCTCAATCTGACGTCCCTAAGTCTAAAATCAATTTGGCGCCCCCTTAACTTCAGGTCAATTTGGCGCTTATAAGTTTCAGATCATTTTGGCACCCCTACATTTGAGCTAAATTTGGCGCCCCTATGTTAAAGGTCGATTTGGCACCCCTCTAAGTTTAAGTTCGATTTGGCGCCCCTAATTTTAAGGTCGATTTAGCACCCCCAAGTTTAAGTTCGATTTGGCGCCCCTAAATTAAAGGTCGATATAGCGCCCCTAAGTTTAAGGTCGATTTGGCGCCCCTGGGTTTAAGGTCGATTTGTTCCTCTTTAAGGTTATGTTTGATTTTTCGCCCCTAAATTTATGGTCTATTTAGTGCCCCTAAGTTCGATTTTGAGCCCCCTAAATTTAAGGTCGATATAGCCCCCCTAAGTTTAAGGCCGATTTGGCACCCCTTCTACATTTTAAAGTCGATTTGGCGCCCCTGGGTTTATGGTCGATTTGGCGCCCCACCTATGTTTCAGGTCAATTTGGCACCCCCTCAGCTTCATGTCAATTTGGCGCCCCCGCCTAAGTTTCGGGTCAATTTGGCGCCCCCACGTTAAGCTCATTTTGGCGCCCCTCTAAATTTAAGTTCGATTTGTTTAATCCGCCCCCAAAAGGCCGCTCGCGTTGCGTAGGAGCTCTTCACTGGTTTGTTGGACGATCGCCCACCTTGGACAGCTCAAACAACAGCCAGCTGATCTGAGCTTAGCTGCCGAACGGCAAGCTTGATGCTACGTATTTTACACGGTAAACAGATTGCCTCGCATGTACTAGCTTGCTGATAGCTGGTGTGTTCTCGGATCTAATATGGCTCTTTTATCACAAACTGATTACAACCATTGGACAAAATCACATACAGAGGTTGTATATCCTACTAGGAATATTCGTGTTTTGAGATCATTGTTAGCGATTGTGAGTATTTTGTAGATTTGAACTTGCTGCGATAGATTTTTGGAAGAGTTCTGGCAATCATATAAAAGCACGAATTGCCGTGCTCATCTCTCACACGAGGGGCAGGGAAACGGTGCGGCCCGTTGGTTGTTTGCGTGGACATCGTTTAATTTGCCCATTGACCAATTAGGAGATATATATGCTTTTAAAATTCCACGTAAATTTTATAGCGACTAATTCTAAGAAGAGCTTATTCTTGTGTTGAATCTATATTGTTTTAATTATGATTTTTTTTTTAATAAATAATGAATCCCTCCAATAAGGTTTTAGAGCAAAAATATAAATCATGCCACCGTCATGACTTTCCCAACTAACTTACACGGCATTAACACTACCATCGATTAATTTCGACAAAGGTGTCATGTCACCATTTCCTCCAAAATTCCTTATTTATCGAAAATTTCAATGGCTACTAAGACCAGAACTTCCTAAAAATAAAATCAATTTCATATTATATTGAAAGACAGAATATTTAAGAATCAATGATGTAAGCAGTTGAATTGTTTGCCAATTATTACTAGGAACTCTACTAATTTAGTTTTGGC
>CALNVZ010002457.1:114361-132334 GCA_940671915.1 Paracentrotus lividus | reverse complement strand
TAAACAAAAACGCTAAAAACCATTTACAGCTATTTCTGAGAGATTCAAGTCATTTTCAGCATGTCAATCGTATAAACGCAGGAAAATCTATTCAGTAACATGTAATTTGGCCATTATTATCAAATATTGTGTATTTTCTCCGTGTGTCTACTTTAAGAGATACGATTACTTGAATATGTAATTATATCTAAAACGATGCCTGAAAGAAACTCAAGTGTGTTTAACGAGACAAAAATATGAGGAAAAGTTTACATTTAAATAAAAATCCATTTTTGGTCGCTACAAGATCGTAAGGAGCGCGAAGAAAAAAAAAAGAAGAAGCGAAAACTGGGACATATAACATCATAAAATTAAAGTTGGATCTAACAACAGATGTATGCCTGCCACCTTTATACAAAATGTGCTTTGTACACATACATACAGCCAAACATGCCAACGGTCAAAACGTACTCTATATTTTTCATTCGACGATCCGCAGTGCACAACGAGAGCACCCGAATTATCCACCAAATATCAAAGGACCAACAAGTTAGGTAAGCCAATCTAAATGTTTTTATTGATCATATTCAGGAGGGATATATATCAATAAAGCTGTAATTCACGTGTAGATTTGAATTAACATATCTAAGCAGAGTATATCCTATAAGCAGAACACTGGTTAAAATTGAGGTTGGCTGTAAATGGAAGTCGTTATCAACTGCACCGTGACCGCCCTATTCGTCTACGTGCAAATGATAGTGTCCTCGGATTGAGCAAAATGAAATTTCAATATGGTAATCGGTATGCAATAATATATTTAGTGCCATTTTGATTTTTTTTTAAAGCTCATTAGGTAACGTCCTCTTACATCTCATATTGTAAAAATCGTTCTATACATCAATTGCAAGGGATGGTAAATATATTATAAAAAAATATATAAACTAATGGAACATATGAACGGCACTGTAGGGGAGACAGGGGATGGAAGTTACACGGGTCAGTTTTTACAGTTCTCAGTGTGCCAAGCTGGAACATAAGAGGTTGTGCTAACTGGCATCTATATACAGCCTACACATAGATGTGATAAACTGCCGGTCGTGAGGTTTCTCCGTTGTTTTATTCAAAAGTTAATCAACAAAAAACATTTTTACAGTTCAAAGTAAATATTTGACAAAAATTGAAATTTGTTATCGCTCTTACAACTGATGGCACATGATGATAGTCTGGTATTGTAATTATAGTACATGTATGTTACTAATATACCCCTGAGTCATGCCCTGTAATTCTGCCTATTGGCTGTGCTACAGTTGATTTTGTGTGTAAAATCACCCATGGGGTAGTTTGTTACAACAACCTACCCCATGTCGATGTAACAACCTTCCCCAATTACATTACAATGTAATAAAATTACATTTTGTCTCAATTTTCATTTGTTAATATTTTATGTTTCTTTTATGTTACTTATGTAATGGAGGTGTCACATTTACCTGGTAAATTGAACGGGTTTTCGCCGTTCACCGAAAAACAACAAATTCCAACACGGCAATAGAACGGCACCGGCCACATTACATTTTTCTTAATTTTCACCGGGTCGGTGTCGTGCTATACCGGGTCTGTACCGTTCTATACCGGGTCTATACCAGGTCCTAGCCAGCCTGGTACCGGGCTGACCGTCCTCATATATAGGCCACGCTTTCCTTTTGTCCGTGTGACTACCGCTTGCCCGCCGGCCTCAACGCTCTCTGACAAGAAAAACAAAATTGTTTTCTTCGCCGGGTGACTCACCGTTTCCCTCCGTTCGCGACCGTGCGAAACAAGTTGATACGAACGACGGGACACGGAGAATACCCGGAGATAATACACGGTGGGTCGGTGATGACCCGTCTTCTGATTTTGCCTTCGGTTCATGCCCGGCGAATATTTTGAGCATGACTGAGCATGCTCAAAATTTTCGCCGGGCATGAACCGCAGGCCTCGGTCGATGGAGACCCGGTGTAAGGGCGGTATAATGGCATTGTAAAGACGGTTTATGAATGGTGTAAGGACGGAACAAGCGCTCCTCACTCGTCCACAAAGCGGTCGTGCACGGTGGTGGTCTGAACTAGCAGATCTTCCCTTATGGTGTCTTAAAATCACATATATGGTGTCTTTAAACCGCCCTTTGTTTTCGAAGCTCTCGATCTCGTCGCTCTCTTTACAGGTCTAGAGAGGAATGATATTTAAGCTTTTCAAACATACATTATAATCCCTGAATAATTTTTATTGTCGTTTGTCGGGAGTGAGAAGAATTTTAAAATTGGCGTTCTTTTACTGGACATTTAATCTAAAGTAAATGTCAATTCTTTTTTTAATGTTTTGCTTTGTTTGTTTGTACATTAGTTCTAAATGTTTTAATATAACTAACTTTGGAAATAAAAAATATATCACTTTCCCAATTAGCTTAAGCTCCATCGTATTGACCGTAGTTTGGTCTCTAACGTTTTGCCCATTACTCATGTTTAACTTTATACCTGGCGTTTCATTAAACGAAAAATTGTGTTAGTTTTATCGAATATTTATTTTACATTCTCCGCGAAAAATGTCCCCGTGCTTTATGAAATGAATGAATCCCTGTTATATCAAATGAAATATACTGTTTATCATGGATAAAAGTTACTTTATCTCTTTTTTTAATCATTATAATTATGAAATTGCTCTATACTTTTTCATATATCATTTCTTAGCAATATTCTTTTAGCCATAATTCATAACTCCCCATTGAGATATCACATCAGAAAAATGTCTACATCCATTCATAATTCTGGCAGTTTGGATGTTTTTTGTAATGATCCATAGGATAGTTTTTTGTTTATTTTATTTTCAATTGTTATAGCCAGCACGACAACTTTGGAGTGATTTTACTGTGATTTAAATAGATTAATCAGAACTACTATTACAAGACAATACCTTAATATAATTTTTGTATTAATAAAAATACATGCATATGCCATTGTTAATTCTTATCCTGAGAAACCGTCTTTAAGAATGCTCAAAAATACGAATTTTTGTTACCCATAGATTGAATATAATTCATTGGTAATTAATTTCATATCCAGTAGGGGTTATGTTTGTTAGATAGCAATATGACCATTTTTTACCAGGAAGCCTACACAGGAATGCGGAAATACAAAAAGAAACTTACCCAGCATTTCCCGACCGAAAATTTAGGGAAAAGGTGGCCTAAAACTGGGAAATTAGTTGCCTTTGCCCCCCCACCGTACCCTTATCGAACGCCCCTGCCCCTAGAATAAATAAATAATGAATATACAGTGTATGAAATGGGATATGAAGTGACCCGTGTGGACAGACTCCTACGCCTGCATGGTTGTTTGAATAAATGATGGGATATTGGACGACCGAAAGAACAAAAACGCAGACCCACCTATATACTCATAATATATAATCAAAATATACAAAATATCATTATTTCAAAATGAAGAAACTTTGTGGGGGAAAAAAAATCCTTTTGAGTTTTTCCCGTCTGTAACTCTAAGATAGAACAATATAATAAGTACGACCAATTCGATATTGTATAAAATCTATTATAAAGTGTAAATAATTAAACCAGCACTGAATTGATATGAAAACTGAAACAGAGGCTAAAAGTAAATGTAACAAATGCGACAAAATATGGGCCCCCTATAAAACTATAATTTCCGAGTAAAGCAGCCCCCCAATAAAGTTGATAATCACCTCCCTGTTTATGTCATATGATTTATTCCTTATGGTATATAGTATTTTTGTTTTGTAAAAATATTACTCTGGGACAACTGATTTAAAAGCATAGTTTTCATAGGAGTTGGCAAGTTTAGCCACAAGGGGGCGTACTTGATGCGGAAAAAAAAGGGGGGGGGGTTATCGATTCATGTTGCCCGACCTCACCACGGTCCATCTCCGTCCTGTAAACGGGCATGAAACGGGCGCGGCGTCCTCATTCAGTCCTTTTACCGCCCTTTTAACGACTGGTCCGGTTTAAGACCGTTCTAAAATACCCGGTCATCACCCGGAATAAACCCGGCAAGAGTTCGGCCGTTCTTTAAAAATCCTTTCGGGAACGGGTGCCCAGCGAGCTCCTATGAACGTGTTGGACGGGCTTCAACCGCTTCACCGTGTGCCTCACCGTTTGCCGCCGTGTGCACAAATTTGGCCAGAACGGTGGCGAACGGTGCGCCAACACGGCTAATGTGACACCTGCATTACTTATGTTACTTTTGTCTATTTTAGAGCTCTACTTGATCTACTGTTAACGATGCCAAGAAACTGGAAAGTTGAAACAAAAGTATGGTATCAGAGATTTACACATTGTAACAACTTTCCCTGTATGTTTACAAGTAGTAACAATTTACCACGTATACGGGGTAGGTTGTTACAACAAAACAAATGTCTTCATTAACTAAGCTGTACTAGTGTTTACATGTTTTCAAGTTTTATATGCCCCAGGTATTAGCAAACATAATATGCTAACTACAGACCCAAGATGGAGTGTGTGAGTTCTTTTATTAGAATTATCTGGCCCAAAATGTGAATTTTGTAACTTCCATCCCCGGTCTCCCCTAGTCTAGATGACATTAATTAAATACACATGGTAATTACATAGTTTTGAAGGCTATATCGAGTGAAAAAAGATGTCACATGTGTGCCCTAACATACAAAATGTGTTCATGGTCAAATATTTCACGGTTGAGTAAGCACTGGGTTAAGATTGCAAAAACCGCAGTTTTTTGTGAATTTTGCGTGTTATATTTTATCAAATATAAGTTGATCCCTGTTTTAGAAGTGTATCTCGTTTTTGTGCTAACAATTCACGGTTGAATGAAGACATAAAACAAACAACAATATGCCATTTTTAAATAATGATCAGGTATTGGAGTAATTGTAGGCACTAAAAATCATCTCAATAACATTTTTGGGGTTATGTTTAGAACGTCATCTGTCAATGATCCTAGGGCACTTGATTAAAAAATCATGCTTCAATGGGCACGTGTTACTAGAAAGGCCATTTTGTCGTGTATGGACTAAAAGTTAAATTTTTACTTTGATTAAACAGCAATAATGTTTTTGGGGAGTACCTCGGAATTTATCTTCACAAATCCCGATGTTTCAAGCCTCACTGGGCACAATATACAAGAAAATCATACAAATGAGAAGAAAGTTTAGGGCTCCGTCGTGGTTTAGTGACTTACCGAATATGCAATTTGAATCGAGATCATGCTAGTAGCTGACCATCTTAAGCTGTGTGTCAAGTTTCATGGATTATTTCATGGTAGAATGAACAATAATCATCAATGAATTTAGGCAGAATTGCACAATTGTCAGATAATCATTGCCTCCTCTATTGACTATGTACAGAGGTTTAACAAAAAGTGACATTTGGCATATTTTCATTGTTAGTTTTTGTTCATTTGACTTCGAGTTATTCCATGAAACTTGACACAGCGCAAGGTGGTCACCAACTCACATGATCCTGATTCAAATTGCCTATCCAGTAATTTCACTGAACCGTGACGGAGCCCTAAACTTTCTTCTTATTTGCATGATTTTCTTTTATCTTAATGCTGGGCGATTATATGTGAATATATGGTATGGCAAAAGTGTGGAAGATGACAATAAATAATCGAATTGCATTCCAGAAGATATCACCTAAGAGTCTTATTATTTCTTTTTCATTTTACCTAAACTATACTGGCTTTTATCATAAATACAGGATGAGCTCCACCTATGACAACGTCGAGGTCGATTTTGACGACACCATGAAAAAAATAGCCGAAGACTTTTACGAGAAAGCTGATATCAATGCTTTAGGAAAAGCCTTGAAGTTAGGACCCGCTGATATTGGTCGGTGCATTGACGCAAATGCTGAGCAAGGTGGTAATTACATGGGAACCCTGAATATGCTCCGGAAGTGGCAACAAAAACAAACAAGTTCGACGGAAAGGGCGGCTTTGAGAAGAGCACTATTAGAAGCTGGTTTTAAAAACCGAGCAGATAAATTTCTTGGCGCATCCGAACATGGTTCGTTGAAATGATGATACTGAAATTGTTGTATCATACAAATAAATAACTTACACACTGTTAATACGGAAGTGTATATTTAAACAAAGAATGTGAGTGTCAGCAAAAAGTAGGCCGACTTACTAGTGGAACAAATATATACTCTTATGATTTGTATTATCATGAATGAATGGATATCCCCCTACGAAGAAGTCGATCCTCTCAGTTTATAGATATTAATAATAACAATGATAACAATACTACTACTACTACTACTACTACTACTACTACTACTACTACTACTACTAATAATAATAATAATAATAATAATCATTTCTTTTATAGCGCACAACACATTGCAAAATACTCTATGCGCTTACGATAAGAAAGAAAATGAAAACAAGTAAAGAGAATTACAAATCCACTTAAAGCACAGGAAATACAAAGTTAGTGTTGGGCAATGAGTTCATATATTAATTAATTATTACGCATTAAATAGATGTCTTTTAAGAGAAGCATTAAACTTCTCTAAATCATTAGTTGTTCTAAATGTTTATGAAATGACAAACTTCTTTTGAATTCTTGTTTTTCAAAATCTTAATTGTTCATTAACTTCCCTGAGATGTCAAACCATCACTAATATTGCACATGTGGGACTTGGGACAGTGCATTACTAACACCAAAATGCAAATTACTCAAGGGTTTTTTTTTAAACATTTCTTATTAAAAAATCGCTAAATGGCAAAAGATGAACAAAATTCCCTATTTTACAGGCAGTGAGATATTTACTAGTAATCGGTTACTAAGGGATAAACTGACCTCCGGAACTCCATCGGATTAAATGTAACGGAACGAACCATGATGTAACTCACCATGTTGTTTGTTGTTTCTATAGAAAAATATAAAGTTATTTAAGACATATCATAATTATTTAACAAATGATTTGCTAACTGTAAGTAATGAGATAAATTTCATAGTTTGTTTAAGTTGAAAATAGTTTATGACAATTTTAGAGACAAAGTATGTCCTCCAAGTCGACTTTATGTAACGTAACTAACCAAAATTAATGTTTCTTTTATCACATACTTACACGCGTCAAGCGGGCCAAGTCCCATATGAAAGGGTACCAACAAACCATGGGAGGATGATTCTATTAAGACATAATGTACCCCATGATTTAATGTTCGTGCAAGACAACTTCAAAATGATATGGCATTCTTTTTTATTCACACTGTATACAGCGCGTCACTTCTGAATTCTTCAAATTATTTTCCTACAACATCCTCATTGTACGTACATTGTACATTGTCTATTTTTGAAAAAGCAAACATATAACATATATAATCTGTCTTGAAACAAAAGAGTGTTATTGTCTTTCAAATATTACTGATTCCGATAAGATATATTTATGTACTTGATGTATCGCTTACGCTTTTTTGATAAAAAATAATTGTTAAAGGCGGTGTAAATGTATTACATTGTCTATTAAACACACACACACTGGTAAGCAGTGGTAAGAAGCAACATGATTATAAGCGATCTTGCACTCTTGCTTTTCAACTTCCCTTTTTAATTAAAAAAAAAAAAACTGGTCTGGATATGTATGCCGTTACAAAGTATACAGACGAAATATATAAAAATGTACATAATTTATTTATAAAAATGTACATAATTAGATTGCAATGACATTGTTACCATAATTATTATATTCTTATTATGATTAAAAGTAGTACATTCTCTATAACACTTTTTCTAGGACAGCATCAACATAGTGCATCATCATCGTGTACCATGGCAACGGCATCTTGTGCTAACAGGTAAGGTGTACATATCATGAGTACTGCAATAAAAACACAACACAAAAAGAAAGTTCCCCCTATTTCAGATATCACTAATTTTTAAACCAAGCGGAATTTGAAAGATCTAATTACATGTCCATGTAGGGAATTTAATTAACTACTATGGGAACGAATTTTAGGAAAAATCATGAAGTCATGCTTCAGTGAGCAATGGTTGAATGCAAAAATGTCATTTTTTGAAGTTCGCAAGCCTAAAATGGCAACTTTGATTCAATGATAACGGACCCATTTTCAGATTTTAAACATTTTACACGTCAGAATGTATGAGAAACGTGCTTCCCAATGTACGGAAACAAAATTTGTGTCAAATTTCACGGTTGAGTGAACATGCAGCAAAAATTTCCCAAACTGCCATTTTTTACTTCTTTGCCATGGTACATTCGATCAAATATGATGGAGTTCCTGTTTCGGAAGTGTATGCAACCAATTTCCATTCATTCACGGTTGAATGAACCCATCAAACAACCAAAAAATAGGCCATTTTAGAATTACGAAGAGTCATTGTAGTAATTTTATGCACTAGAAAGCATCTCAATAACATTTTTTGGCTTGTATTTATATTCTTTGGGCACGTGTCAATGGTCCTATGGCATTTATTTCCAAATTCATGCTTCAGTTAGCACGTGAGACAGAAAAAGCCCTTTTCTCACGTATGGACTAAAATTCAAGTCTTTACTTTGAATGGATATAACAACACTATTTGGGGTGTGCTTTTGATTTTATTTTCACAAAAATCCCGATGTTTCACACCTCAGTGGGCACAAGATACAAGAAAATCATGCAAATGAGAAGAAAGTTTGGGGCTTCGTCATGGTTCAGTGACTTTTCAATTACGTAATTTGAATAAAGATCATGTTGGTTAGAGACCAGTTGAAGCTATGTACAAAGTTTCATAAAATAATTCACAGTCAAATGGACAAAAACTGACAATTGAAATATGCCAAATTTCACTTTTGTTCAACTTTTGTTAAACCTCTGTACATAAAGTCAATGGTGGAGGAATTTTTAATACCTGACAAATGTAAAATTCGGCCAATTTCATTGATGATTATTGTTAATTCTACTGTGAGTTATGTCACGAAACTTGGCACACAGCTTCAACTGATCTCTAACTAACATGAATATTTTTACCCTGATGTAAAATTTGATATTTCACAGAATGTGATGGTGGAAGAGTGTTTGAGGGGTTAACCTCAATTGTTTTGTATATTTAGTAAGTTTATAGTTTCATTTTGATCATACTAGCGTGTACAGGTCATTTTGTTTACGTGAAGGTGTGCAGTGTGGCATTGAATGCTTGCCTGACACAGCAACATTAGTGCAGGTAATATGGGACATCCGAAATGGCGGAAATGATTCTGGTACTTAGTATTGGGATGAGGCATCAATCTCTTTGCTACGATTTTTTGGGTATATTCACAGTATATAATTAATATAAATAACTTATTGTAGGCCTATATTGACTTGTATAATGAAAATCATATTTAAATAATATCAAAAAAGAAATAATATACAAAATAACATAACAATGAAATATAAAGTCAAAGGATTTACTGAAGGTCTTATAATTTCAAATTATGTCTTAAAGTTAATGATTTTCAACATTTTAAGCAAATTCCAGACATGGTAGAGTCATTGTAGTTTTTAAAACATACATTAAATACATGTGCCCATATTACCTGCACATGCAGGTAATATGGGCACTTTGGTAATGACGTCAACATTCGAATATTGCAGACAGGGGGGTTGGTGAAAATTGTTTTTCTTCACAATAAAAGTTAGAGCAGTAGTTATTGATTCATATAAACAAAGATTAGACTGTGTGTCATTTCGTAATTTTATGCAAATTAGGCAAATGAGCTTAGGGTGCCCATATTACCTGCATGTACCTTACAAGAAGTTATTTCTATTAATAATATACTGTAAATATATAAATAATAAAATATATATAATAAAATCTTAGCAAAGAGATTGATGCCTCATCCCAATACCAAGTACCAGAATTATTTCCGCCATTTAGGACTGCCCATATTAACTGCACTAATTGTTGTCATGTCAGGCAAGCTTTCAGTGTCACATTTCACCCCTTCACTACAACAAATTGACCTGTACACGCTATTATGATCGAGATGAAGCTATAAGCTTACTAAATATACAAACAATTGAGGTTACCTATTCAAACACCTTTTTTTCACCATTTCAAGTAACCTCGCAACCAAGAAAAACCTACAAAAAAAGTTCAGCCGATCCACAAATTATCCCTGGCTTGATCATGGATAATGGCTGTTATTATCCGTGATACCGATCTGTATATACACGTGCATCCGTCATTATAGACTCAATAAGCGGCTTTCGGAGCAGTACGGTAGCATGACTACGGTAGCTCTCCAGAGCAAAACTCGAACTGCGCATGCGCAACTCCCTTTTTGCTACCGTCTTCTTCCCAAACAGGACGGTAGTCGAGCGATTTAGCGTACGGTGTAGAATGACTACGGTAGGCCAAGTCTTGGTATATGTTTTGTGTACATAAAATCAGAGAAATACATTTCAATGATAAACGCAAATGGAAGGAAGAAATATATAATAGAAATGAAAGTTAAAGGATAAAACAAAGAAATACATAAGAATTCATAGGAGAGAAGAGGAAAGAAGGATAAAACAAAGAAATACATAAGAATTTATAGGAGAGAAGAGGAAAGAAGGATAAAACAAAGAAATACATAACAATTTATAGGAGAGAAGAGGAAAGAAGGATAAAACAAAGAAATACATAATAATTTATAGGAGAGAAGAGGAAAGAAGGATAAAACAAAGAAATACATAAGAATTTATAGGAGAGAAAAGAAAAGAAGGACAAAACAAAGGAATACATAAGAATTTAAAGGAGAGAAGAGGAAAGAAGGATAAAACAAAGAAATACATAAGAATTTATCGGAGAGAAGAGGAAAGAAGGATAAAACAAAGAAATACATAATAATTTATAGGAGAGAAGAGGAAAGAAGGATAAAACAAAGAAAAACATAAGAATTTTAAGGAGAGAAGAGGAAAGAATGATAAAACAAAGAAATACATAATAATTTATAGGAGAGAAGAAGAAAGAAGAATAAAACAAAGAAATACATAAGAATTTAAAGGAGAGAAGAGGAAAGAAGGATAAAACAAAGAAATACTATTTAGGAGAGAAGAGGAAAGAGGGATAAAACAAAGAAATACATGAGAAATGGTAGACAAGATGATGAAAGAAAGACAACACAAAATAATGCATTAAAAATGATAGAAAAGAAGGTAACAAAAAGACAATACAAAAAATACATAGGAATTGGTTTAAAGAAGAAGAAATAAAGAGGAGATACACAGAAATGCTATTCACCGTCGTCTTCGCAGACTTCGAAAGCGCTTACACGTCACGACGGTAGTGCGAGTGCAAGGAGAGAACGGTCGATTAAACCCACCGTCTTGTTACCTACCGTAGTGTTCCCGAAAGCTCATTATTATCACTGGCAAAACCCTAACCCTAACCCTAACCCTAACCATCTACAGGATCAGCAAAATATGTTGTGGCATCCATGATTCAATCAGGGAAAATATGTCATTATTGACAAATATGGTCTTTGTAGTGATCATCACCATGGATAATAAAAGCTATTATCCTTGGTGTTACCAGTGGATGTTTTGTGGATCAGGTGCAGCGTTAATTTTATGCCTCCTTTTGAGCATTTAGCCATAATACGTTTTAAATGTAAAACAAAAATTGTCAAAATGGATGATTTCCCCCTTTTATTTTCTTCATTTTCTTGAAAAGATTTGAAATGAAGATTTTATCAAACTTAAATAACTTGACTTAAATTTTTTAATATAATCAAGCATCTTATACTCTTGACGCCCCCACCCCCCCCCCAAAAAAAACATCAATGACTATGTCTCCTTTTGGGCAAGAAAAGTCCCCCCCCCCCATGGGTTTACCACGTAGGAGACTACACGTACAGAATATTTTTAAGTAATTGCGATTCCCATTATATTTCGTTTCAGTGATTGAAAAGGGTAATTTTGTCAATTTTGAATAGATTGTCTAACATAAGCAAGCATTTTAAACTCTTGAAGACCCCCAAAAAAGTCAATGACTATGCCTCCTTGTGGGCATGAACATGCCTATGTTTAAAATGTAAAACACATGGTTTTTAAG
This sequence comes from Paracentrotus lividus, assembly GCA_940671915.1. Lineage (NCBI taxonomy): Eukaryota > Metazoa > Echinodermata > Echinoidea > Camarodonta > Echinidae > Paracentrotus > Paracentrotus lividus. The sequence continues at coordinate 120,283 of CALNVZ010002457.1, read as the reverse complement.
TGGACAATATTCCTCTTTTCTTTCATCATGTTCATTGAAACAATAGGACAATTAGATTTATGTTTTTTTTTTCGATAAATTTCCTTATATAATCAAGCATTCTAAACTCTTAACGACCTCAAAAAAAAAAGTCAGTGACTATGCTTTACTTTTTAGGGTTTTTACATTGAAATTATCTTCATCTGCAGTTTAACACGTGCAATTCCTCAGCGCATGCGCAAGACTGATTGAATAACACATACATTTCCAATATTACACCGTTTTACGTGCATAATGCCTAGATCACAGTTCGAGAGGTCCCCGTACGTTTTGCCCAATCCTACGGCTTTTCGTGGATTTAGAGACCTGACGGGTCCCTGATGATTTTCATTTTACCGCTATTGCGTTCACATATCCTACGGCGCCCGGTCGTATAAATATGTGGATTGAAATCGAAATACGCCCGTGAAGAGACCGTAAGAGTGCCATTTCGGTGTCCGCTCTGATGAACACGGTGGTTATTTGTAAGGCTGACCAGTGTTCCTATTTGCAGAATTTGCAGAAAAATCGCTAGGCTCCCTTGAGGAACCCTTGGGGTGCCCTTTATGGTCCCGCAGGAAAGCCAAAAGTAAACCCAAAGCATCGCAAGACACTCACCCTTTTTTACGATCACATATCCATTCTGGGGCCCGTACGGCGAGTAAACCCGTACATAATTGCCATTTTCGGAAGGTGCCTGTCCGGCTCCATTATGATTCTGCGGGCGCGAGGACTTGTTTTACTACCCGTAGATAAGCCGGAAAGATCTACTGCATGTTCTCGATTCTCCCGGCGTTTTCATGAAATCGGTAGGCAGTAGACAACCCGGTAGAAGCCCGTGGAGTCACTGAGGGGCCCGTACAGGCACCTGCAGGTGACAGGAAGGGTTCCGCACAGTTGTCCTTTCAATCCTCATTGTAAAAAAAATGACTACGGTCTTGCGATGTTTAAGGTTTCCCCTGCGGCTATCCTGCAGCATCCTGCCAGGCTCCTGTTGTAAAGTTTTGTCTTAAGCTCTTTTGAGTATAATTGCATTTAAATTATTTACGTTTCAAACCACAAATACGACATAGAATACTGTAAAATATAAATTTAAATAAGGCGGTTTTGATCAAAAGACAAATCATTCTATATGAAGTCTGAAAACCATCGACAGTATAACTCAAATCATAAATATATTAAAGACATTTATGTGGGACTTTTTAATATTTTGAAAATCTGAGTCAATATAGAGCACCGTCTCAAATAACTATACACTTTGGAAAATGCTCCCAATAAATAATGTATTAATGTATTCAGAATGCTCATGATCTTCAGCTATCATTATAGCACTAGCCCAATAATAATTCATGCTGACAATCTCGAAAGAGAAATTTGACAAATACTAAAAATATGTGTACAATATGGTTTGGAAAAACTTGTGCGAAAGACCACATGGAACCCAGTGGGAATCGGTCAGGCGCCGTGCGGACCACGACCGGGTACCTCCTGACGTCCTTGCGGTGCATGTTGCACCCGCCCGACACCCTCCCGGCTTGTTACAAGAATTGACAGAAAAAACGTGCGGAGCCTACTCGGCCACCGATAGGAGGCCGATCGGTCCCCTTTAGTGACTCCATGGGCTTTCCAAGGGCTGTAGACCGTCTACCGATTTGATAAAAACGCCGGGAGAATCGAGAACATGAAAGCAAAAATCTAGGGGCCCGCGCGATCTGTAAAAATACACCGGTACTCGTAGGATCGTAAGGGACCCGGCCAGGAACCTTACGAAAGTGACCGAAATGGTCAAAAATGTCAATTTTACACGCCGTACGGGCCCCGAAACGGTACTGTGATCGCGGCATAAAGGCGACCTCGCACCTCTCCGTTTCATTATTCTCTCTGGCGCCAGTAAATAATGGTGTAGCAGAGTTCTGCATTCTTTGAATCCAATTTAGTTGGGTATCTGGAAACATGTATAAAGGCAATTTTATGAATAATTGGACATTTTTCAAAAAAAAAAGAAAAAGAAAAAGAAAGAAGTATCTCTCATTAGCTGATTATTCAATTTCTCACTAATCTAATGCCGTGGATGTTCGGGAATAACAAAGGACTGTCATATTCAGTTTGAAATAAAAAAAAATCAACTTCGTTAACATCTTCAGGATACCAAACCATCGTTAAAATTGTACATGTGGGACTGGGGACAATAAATTTCACTTAAATGCAATTTACACAATGTTCGTTTAATATTTCTCATTTCAAATTTCTCTTAAAGGGAAAAGATGAACATATTTCATATTTCAGAGGCTATTGTGATAATTTGATCGTTAACAAGGGGGTGAAATGACCTCTAGAAGTTCACTGGACAAAATGTAACCAACTGTAACGTAACTAACCATGTTTTTGTTGTTTCTATAGAAAAATATCAAGCTATTCTTGACATTTAGTATGTCACTTGACTTGCCAACTAATCAGAAATAACATGAATGTCACAGTTTGTTTCAGTTGAACGTAATTTCCAGGAACTTTGAGGGTCAAAGTCAGTCCTCAAAACACCATGTCTACTTTTGGTAACGTCACTAACCAAAGTTTAAGTACCTGTTATTACTTTTTGAAATATGCCGCATGATTCTGTTTGATGATATGAAGTAGGGTTGGTCTATAGGTAATGACACAACAAAAATTGAGAAATAATATTAAAGCATCTTCACGTAGAAGTCATCCTCAGGAGCCGCGGAGCCGGGGGGGGGATGCAGCCACCACTTTTTGTCAGCCAATGTGTACAAAAACGCAAAAATGGCTATACATTTGTGATTTTTAGCCTGTTCAGCCCCTCCACTTTTTAAAAACGCTCCTCGGCCCCTTATCCTTAGAGAACAATCAGACAATGTACCATAAAGTGTAACGAAACTAATCATGGAATTGCCCATAAGATGCTGTTACAGTAATCAATATGACAAGATATGAAAGCATGTACCAGTTTTACAATCATTCCCACATCTAAGTATTGTCTAATTTTACCGATCTTGCACAACGATAATGACGCTGACTTACACATTTTACCAATGTGATTTACCATTAACAGATTTTGATCAAAGATGACCCCTAAATTACGTATACGATCAGTTGTATCCAATTCATGATTAGGCCTGCTGAAAGAAATTTCCAGATTAGCTCTTTTTCTTTAAAGAGAGGACACATGAATATTTTCAATTTTACTTTCAGTCAGACATAAGGAATTAGCAGCTAGAGGACCATATTTTCACTTTATCTAAACATTTCTCAATAATCGAAACAGCCGATAATATATCTTTCCCTTCAAAGACAACATACATTTGAATGTCGTCAGCATAGACCATTCCGGATAGGGGAGACCGGGGGCAATTGTAACACGGGGCAATTGTAACAGAGGCTCCCATCCCCAGCAGAAACACGCTATAACCTATGTACAGCGCATTTCATTGGTCCACATGATGTTTGAGTGTATACAGATTTAACGGTTTCTCGACATTTTTACAGCAACAAAAAACAAAACAAAAAAACTGCTCGTTTTTTGAGCAGTAAAGTAATATCTCACACAACCCAATGTTTTTCTTTTAGACAAATATGTGGTTGAGCTATAGCCTGTATTTTGCTAAAGTTTCAACGATGAATACCTGAGCTAAGCCAAACATGGTCGCCCACATCAGGAGCAATAGTAATAATACCGTTAACCAAGTATTAACCTAGCTTTGATCCGTACCTAGCCCCGGGACAATTCAGCGCTCTGTCATCACCCGTACAGAGCATGTAAACTGCTACAATAACCCCATTCCATGCATATAGCAAGTGGAAATATAATGTAACTTGAGTCAAGCATTGTCATGTTTTATTATAATTAGGTTATGTGGTTAATGCTGTTTAAACTTTGTATCAAATGCATAGCTTTGATGAAGAAAACTAAATACTACAATTTCATGTGTTACAAATGCCCCAGAGGTCTGTTACAATTGCCCCTGGTTCAGGGGCAAAAGTAACACTCGACCTCTTGTTTTGAAAGGATAATGGGTTCAAAATTAATAGTTTTACTTAACCCAAACATATTCATTTGTCGAGCTAAGATATGCATGTTTCGTTTTACTTAGTTTTAAGCAAGTATTTAGCTATGATAAAGTTGATAAGTCAAATTTGGAAAAAAAGTGTTACAATTGTCCAAGGTCTCACCTACTCCATGGATAGTAATTACATTCTCCAATGGGGCAATATAAAGAGAATATGCCAGTTAACCAAACACAGATTTTTGGAGCACATCCTCGAATAGATATGTTTTGACCCGTATTTCTGTAGACAGTGAAGATGAATATCACGTCTTTATTAAAGAAGAAGATCATATGGACAAAAATAAACAGGTTACAATAAAGCAGGTTATACATAATTACAATACAAGATCAATTCAAATAATATTTCAATAATTCATACATATGTAAACGAGATACAAACAAAAATAACATCATATAATATCGCTAACAATTGAATTTTAGAAGTGTAGATAGAGAGGTGAGGAGAGAAAGGGGGAGAGAGGAGGAGGTGGAAGACAATGGCAAATAAAAGGGAGAGAAAGAGAGAGAGAGAGAGAGAGAGAGAGGGAGAGAGTGTGTGAGAGAGAGGGAGAGAGAGAGAGAGATGGAGAGATAGAAAGAAAAATAGAAAGGGAGAGACGGAGAGAGAGAGAGAGACAGACTCGAGGGAGAGAGAGAGATAGCAGAAAGAGGATCACGGATGAGAGAATATGCACTGTAGATCTCCGATCATATAAAATAAACTGACTATACTATCGTAAGGCAGGACATAGTCATGATAGTTATGAACAATACCTCAAAATTAAGATAAGATAACAAGCAGTGACGTACGTTCATATTTTACAAGACATCACACTGCTAGTTATTGGTCGAATTTACACGCTGGCTCATAATAAGCTACATGATTGGAATATAATTCGAAAAGCGCAATAATTATTATATCTTTTTATATTTTTACTCAAACAGAGGAGAAGTAACAGGTGGGCAGATCACTAAGCTATCGATACTTCTACCTGACTCTAAATACAGCAAATTGGGCAATATCTTGGGATTTGAATATGCCTATCGACAGAAAATTCTGAAGGAAAAGTTCATGAGCTACACGGCTGCTTTTGAAGCATTGTTGGAGGAGTGGAAAGGTTCAAAAGGGGGATACATTGATGATCTTGACCAAGCTTTGATAGAAGCAGAACTTGGAGGACTGATCAAAAAATATAAAATGTAACCAATAGGCTCTATTCATCTTGGTTATATTCTTCTTTGTGTAATAAAAAAATATCGTCTTTATAATGATTTGACTAATCTGCTTATGATTATAAACAATTGTTCAATGATTGAACATGCACCCCGTTCAGGAGGGAAAATTATGACAGTCTGTCTAGTATTTATGATATATATTATATATATATATATATATATATATATATATATATATATATATATATATATATATATATATATATATATATATATATAAAGGGATCATCTGAAACGTAGGTGCAAGTACCCATGTATTGTATGTGCTCGTAATCATTAAGTGTAGAAATTTTTTTATATTATAATCTTTCTTTTCGTAAAAGCACTTTGGGCCTAATGGGAAAAAACGTGGTAGAAATGTTAAGTATTATTATCCATACAGAGGGTTTTAGAGCCCAAATACAAGTGTTATTTTGCTGATGCACTTCATAAACGTGACCTACTTTACAGAGTTCGTTGAGCTCGCCCAAAATTGTGGCCTCGCTGCCCAATATAAAAAATATTGGGCAGCACGAGGGAGAATCCCCAAAGTTGAAAGTGAGAGAACCAGAGAGATTAATATATATATATATATATATTTTTTTTAGGGAGACCAAATTATTATTTT